>LLCE01000089.1:0-162859 GCA_001414415.1 Hymenoscyphus repandus | reverse complement strand
CCACAAACCCTAACCTTACATGTCCCGCAATTCCCTACCTCACAACTACTATCCACACTCCAGCCCTCGCGCCTCAGTGCCTCAAGCAAACTCTCCGCCTCGCTGACCATCACCTTCTTATCCTCTTGCCCTTTCACACTAACACTGAACGGGTCCCCGCCGACGAGCGCACCGAAAGCTTCGTAGTGGATCTCCTCGTCTGTCAGAGAGAGGGATTCGGCGGCGGTTTGGACGGCGGAGACGAGACGATCGGGACCACAGACGTAAGTCATGGAATTCCATGTCCGGTTCTTCAGAATATCGAGCACATCCACCCGTTCCCCTCTATCCCCCCTATAAACCACAACCCTCTCCCCCATCCCCAACTCTCTCAGCTCCTCCAAAAAAGGAATCTCATTTTCCGAGCGTACTGCAAGATGCAGTGTGAAATTGTAATTGATACTCTTCATGAGTTTGCAATGGTCTAGAAAGGCAGTGATACCAATGCCGCCGGCGATAAAGATATGATTACTCGCTGACTCGACCATAGGCACGGAAGGTTTGATGGCGCCGACATCGACCTTGGAGTTGATGTGGATGAGATCGTGGAGGTAGATGGAACCACCGCGAGATTGCTCATCGCGAGCGATGCCGAGGGTGACTCTATTCTGACTTCCATGGACAACGGAATAAGACCTCAGAAGCCCATTCGGTAATCTCAACCGCACGAAACTGCCGGGTTGGATGCTGCCTCCCTCGTTGTCATGAGCGTCGGATTGGAGGATGAATTTCGTGATCCTAGCCGTCTCCTTCTTCTTCTCGACAACGCTCCAAGATGCGAAGACTTCCGGTTCTTTCGCCTTCTCCTTCTCTTTAATCCTCTCAATGAGTCTTGCGAACCCCTTCTTACACTCCTTTCCAAACTCCGGAATCGCCGCCAGTTCCTCAAGTTTCTCAAGATCCCCCGTGTTCCGATGAAGATACTCCTGAACCCTCTCAATCGTCCACTCCGGATTCTTCCTCTCCACTAACTTAATCTCATCCCCAGGAGCCATCCACCCCGTTCTCAACACCCGATAATACCACCCCGTCCGACTCAACCTCCAAGTATTCGGTGCGAATCCCTTAAGTCCAAACCGATGATTCAACTTAAAACACGGCTGTCTCGGCAAAGACACTTGTAAGACCACCTCATCCCCAATCCCAACGATATCGCCAATACAGACATTCCTCTCATTCATCTCCCCTCCATCATCCACGCGTTTCGCAACAAGATTTTCCCCAAACCCACCAACCTCAAAATTTCCGTTATTCCCCAGAAACTCTTCCTGCCACTTCGAATAGTGTCCAGGGAAATACTGATGCACGGCTTTGTCCGGCCCACCGTGGAACGTGAGATCGTGCTCATCGTTTTCGAGCCCTTCGGGTCCGCAGAAGATGCGGCCGGGGCGGGGGAGTTTGTAAATTCCGGTGGTGGTGGTGAGACCACGCATGGTTTGCATTTTGGAGGTGCGGATTTGGAGGAGGGAGGCGGTTGTCCATGGGGTGGAGAGGGAAGGGGATGAGGGGGCGAAGCTGAGGGATGTCGAGGTTTTGGTGGTGGTGGTTTGTGACATGTTGATGAATTGTCTGAGAGGTGTATGATGAGGAACGAGAGCAGATTTGATTTTGTATACGTTCGAAGGGGATGCTTGGCCGATTTTTCTAGACTACAATCCCAAGAAGATCTTTTGTTTTAACCTAAGGTTCACATTGATAGTGCCGATACACCTCAGATTTATCTCCTGACCTTTAGGCCAGTACACAGAACTCCAGATACTCGAATCTGCTCTTTGCAGATGAACTCTCCCGCGAAGCTCACAGTTCAAAATTCCAGGAATATCTCGCTTCTCAGCTTGGCAATTAGGGGGGGGGGACAGGCGCTTGGAAACCCACCAAGTTCCGACCAAGAATGGGGTGATAGTAAGGCCTAGATGTGTTGATACACAACCCACCAGAATCAGGTGCGAGGTGTTGGCATCTACTTGAATGTCGAGCAGAATGGAGAAAATAAGAAAGAAGAAAGAAGTGGAACGGAACATCAGAAATACAGAAATTTTTGGGAGCAACGATAGACGCGACATAAGCGCCAATAAGACTTAGCAATTACCGAACCAATGACTCAACCTCCATTGCCAACTGGCACCCCACCATGCTTGATGATGACTACCACGACCCGCATAAACGCGCCCTTCGCGTGATGGAATTGAGATTGATATCAAATCCCTTCGCATGGAAATTGTACTCCGTTTGCAATGAATAGTTATTTCTCCATTCGGCATGGTCCCCCTGGCCCAACTCAACGTCAAATAAGTACACAGGATCCTCCTCCGGTCCTCTTCCTCTTCGTTCCCGAATGAACACGGTAATAAACAAACAAAGAAGTTGTTGAGATTAACCCAGACTCCAATATTCCCCCATCGCCTTTGGGCCTGGTGCGCTTCAACAATTGCAACCAGGTAAAAAGCAAGGTATTAAGCCACGCCCGGCACAAACAACCAAACACATAAACATAAAACACTAAACACATGAGCCCCCCCCCTATCCAGACCGCGCAAGCTAGCATCAGTGTATGTGATATAAAATGAATTTTTGGAGACAGTGGAAAATTGCTCTTTCTAATCGTGTGCAGCCGGTACTCTTTTCGCATGAACAATGAACAAGCCGGAATCCCGAAAAATTTGTAGTGATGATGATCCGCTGAACGCCATGAGGTATGCTCGAAAACGCCGAAGATTGATTTTGGCAGTCAGAAATACCAATCAAGGTCAATCTGCGCCGATTTGGTTGCTATTATCCATTTCTGGGAAGGCGTCGAAACCGAATTGGTCGACACCATCGTTATCTTGGTGCAGGAAGGAGTCAAAGTCAAAATCTTGGAGGACATCCAGGTTACCAGTGGAAGGATCGGCGAATGTACTTATATCGTAGGTGTTATACTAAGAAGGTCAGCCAACTGTCAACATTACATGCACCATCCAACTCACATCACTCATTGCAAAATTGCCCATGGCAGATGCGTCTGGTTGTTGTGCCGCGGCTACACCAACAGCTGCTGGAGGCGCTGGGTTTTGACCGTTGGTAGGAGGAACAGCGCCGTTCGGACCTCCATTGAAGCTCTTCGGATGGGCAGGAGTCTGAGGAGTCTGAGGAGTGGGCGTCGGCCCGTCGGTAGGGACGTCGGCAGATGGTGTGCCCGCAGTGAGGTTTGCGGTGGTTGCTTTACCCTTTGTAGTCCGCTGTCATCAATGTCAACATTTCTACAAAAAATCCATTTAAACGCTATGGAATATACCTTAGTTGCCTTGCTATCCTTCGCATCATTTTTCTTCTTGGCTGGGTTGGCCTTGTTACTCTGTTGTGGGGTCGGAGGAGCCGCAGCGCCTTGTTGTGGGGAGGATGGCTGGGTTCGTCCGTTGGCTGCTGCACCGGCCGTAGGAGCTGAAGGAGGGGGCATTTGACCCTGTCGAGGAGTACCCATTGTCTGTTGGGGAGCGCCTTGTCCCGGCTGTGACACCATAGGACCGTTTGGACCAGACCAGTTCTGACCGTTAGCTTGCTGCTGTTGAGCATGCTGTCTTTGTTGCTGCATCTGAAGCTGTTGCTGCTGGGCTAGCGGATTGAAACCGGCCCCTGGATGTGAGCTTGGTGGTCGCATACCATTTGGCATACCCGCTACCATGTTAGGATCCATATTGCTCATCTGTGAGTAGAATTTGGGACCCAAGTTGGGATCCATCCCATTGCCTTGCATATTGAAGTTCATGCTTCCAGGCGATCCTCGATTTGCTCCGTCCGGAAGTGGAGAAGGTATGTTACCCGCGGCCATATGAGGTGTTCGCTTGTTCAGCCCATCAGCTGGATTTGGTGAATGTCGAGGACCTTGAGGTGAGGCTCCTTGAAAAGGTTGTCCGTTCGGACCCATGCCGGGGCCACCAGGACCAGAACCGTCAGGTCGAGGGACCGTCATGCTATCCTGCTCTTGCCGAGCCATCATAAGACGCTTCTTGTTCTGTTGTTCAAGGAGCATTAGTTGCATTTGGTAATCTTGCAAAGCGTGATTGCCGTTTCCGGTCCCTTGGCCCCCTGGAGCTCCCCGCATGTTAGTAGCTCCCATATCGGTTGGATTATAGTAATTGGCGATGTTTCCACCGTCTGGGCCTTGATTCATCATTGGTGAGCCTTGATTAGGCGGGCCTCCTTGGTTGGGCATCGTCTTGATGGGCATTTGACCTGCTTGCTGCTGTGCGAGACCTTGTTGATATCCAGCTAACGTTCTTGCTTGGGCCGTATTCGCGCCGCCGGGGACCTGGAACTGCTGAGCTGTTAGATTGTTTGGTTCGATGCCATTGGTAAGCTGCAAATGAGCCGCCTGAATAGCATTGCTGGGGCCAGTATCTCCCACCTGTTGGGGCATTCCCTGAGCCTGTCCTCTTCCATTTGGCATTTGTCCCTGCTGGAACGTGGGGCCTTCGATGCGGGCTCGTTTCGAGGGAGAGGGAGCATTCTCTGCTGATCCACCCGGGGATTGTGGCCGCTGTTGACCATTGCCTTCTGATGGATCTCGCTGCATTTGATTCTGCTTCTGTTGTTGAAGCATTGCTTGCTGCTGAGGTGTTCTGTGCTAGGGGTTAGTTTGTACTTGGCTAAACGGTGGAAATTTCCTGACCCATTTTGTCCTTGTCTGTTCTGCATAGCCTTCTTTTGCAACTCGTTCTGGTGTTGTATGCTCATGCCGTTTGTCTGATTTCTCATCAACATCTGGTATTGATGAGGAAGCATATCAGATCTTAAGCCACGCAACATTTGTGCTTGTTGTTCTTGACGCTGCCGCGAATTAGACTACATGAGATGTCAGTCTTGGGTAAATTTAGCCCGCATATGAAAGTTGCATGCATACCTGAGTGTGGTTGACATAGTTCAACACTGCACGTCCTTCTCCTTTGCCGCGTTGCGCATTAAACATATCCCAGAAGAGACACCACCACTCGTACAGAAAGCAGCTCTCGGGACACTCGCTGGGTAGATTAGGTGGTGGAAGGTCGTCCGGTCGTTTGGAATCAATATCGTCTTTGGAATCACCATCCGCACCGTCATCACCATTATTTCTTGGACTGTCCTTGAGCACCTTGAGGGGTTGGTCGCTGTTGAGTAAGGATCTCGCACAGTCGTACATGCCATTTCGAAGGAAGTACTCATAGATGTAGGTATTGAGTTGTGACCGTTGGTTGCTGTTATCAGCGACCGGGATCGGTTGACGGGCAGCACCAGCTCCATTGTTCATCATAGGCATTGCACCTCCAACGGGGCCACCCATCTGGTTCATCCCAGACATATTGACGTTGTTCATCGTCGCGATTTCCGATCGCGAAAAGCGTTCTCCTCTCTTTCCGGCCTCACGATGGTGAGCGAAGAATCGCTGTCAGCCACCGCAGCTCTGACGCGGAGCGGTTAGAACCGAGTGTCGCAACCGTTGATCGTCCGGGCGGTAGGTATGCACAGCTGGACAAAGTCGATGCCAATGAGGCAGCAAATGAGGCCTCTACCGCGTAGAGGATGCGCCAGGGCGACAATTTGATAATGAGGTTGGGGTAGTCGGAGAGTAAATTCGGTTCTGACAGCCTTTCTGCGTGTTCTGCAAAGGAGAAAAAGTGAATGCGATAGGACAGGCGCGTGAGTGCGGCAAGCGAGAGTGAGGAAGAGGCAAAGCCGTCGGACAGGCTAGAAGAAACCCTCTTCAGATGTGCGGATAAAGGAGGAGGGAGAGTGGCAGAGAGACTGCTGTTGGAGGTATGTTCGGACAGCAGAGATTCGACCTGCGATCGTCTTTTTCGCAAGTTGGGGCGTTGGCTGTCGAGCAGTTAGGAGTAGGAGGGACAGCGGTGCAGGAAGGGTGAGGATGGCCGGAGTTGGAGTTGAGGTTCGGCCGTGGATCTTTTGGGGGAAATGGCTTGGGGTGAGGTGGAGTGACTGCTGCGACGGTCGGCTGTCTAGATGCGCGTATTTCTGAGCACGCAGATTGACCGTGGCTCGCCGTACAGTAAGTACTGCACCGCGAATCCGCGATTTGCTTGCTGGGGGAACTGGAAGTGCACCACGGGCGCACCCACGTAGAGTGTGCTTTAAAAGAACGCCACACCAGAAATACTGAGAGAAATGGTCCACCAAGGGCGTGCTGCAAGGGGATGGCGGATAGGACGATCTTCCACTGCAGAGCTTCAACTCAAGTCGAAGCAAAATATTGTTCAGGAGAGCAAGATATGAAAGTGAGAGCAAAGTAAAGGTCGCACTTTCCTGATCATTGCGTTCATTGAGTACTGCTAGTTCCAACGGGGCTTAGCTCGCTCGCCGCCCTGAGATATGAATTGGGATGGCCGGACTATCTGACAAGATGACAATTGCACAATCCTATTTCTACGTCGCCACATGGAAGAAAAACACGCCGAAAACATGTCCGATGATGAGGAATATTCATGTGGACGTATGCGATGGGCTTGTCTGAGAATAATTATGTTTTGTAATGGTTCGGACTCTCAGATATTCATCTGTTAAAGAGGCAAAAGATAGCAACATGTCACACACTTTGGGCAGAAAGTAAAAGATCCCGGTGATCTATTTACCAATCAAGCGGCGAACAAGGCGAGCGTAATTGGAATTCTGTAGAAGCTTGTGTTTGCTCCATGATTGGACTATGGCGTGAAACGACCGATTTTGATATTGGCCATGGTGATGTGTTAAGTCACGTGTGTTGAACAGCTTCCATTTGCGATCACCCGAGTTCAACATAAGATGAAGATTCTTCCATCGCTTTTGACGTAGAGTTGGAGTTCCTCGGCCTAACTCTGAAAAAGAAAGCCTTCTTTAATTCTTAGTAATTAAATTGATGGATAGCCGATTATTTTCCAACAGGTATTTCGGTACGTTTATGTCACGTGAATTATGTATACGGGCTGAAAACGATGTGGCAAGGGTCCTCAACACAGAGACTAACTTTTACAGAGAGTGTTATCGGGTGGTAAAATCTATACTGGTGAGTACACCTCCGAAGTCTAGGTCATATAAAAATATCATATCACTAACTCGTGCTCGCCAGCTCCTTACCGACCCCCAAAATGAACCTCACCGGGATGACGTATTGTCCGTCCAACTTGACTCACTACCCTTACCTCTGACCTGATAATCCACCTTCTCGGCCCATGCTGTCTGCCTCCATCCTCCTGAACATGGTAAAAGCGAGGCTGCCTTACGATAAGTCGGCGCTCAGGCGGCCTGAGCAGTCGCCTACCGAGTACCAAGACCAAATCCCGAGAAAAGAAGATTTCGCAAGCGGGAGAGCGGTAGGAAAAGAGACCAAGATGAGCCGGGCGTTTCAGACGCTTCACTGAGCTGAGGAAGAGAGCTTTTGAGGTATTATAATGGTGATTTAGGATTCTGCTATGAAGTCTACTGGAGGAATCAATGTGGACTTCATCTTAGGGGGTCACACCAGGCCTCAAAGGTCGGCTGTGAAAATAATAATCAAAGTAATTCTAACCATAATAATCATAATAATTCTACTGTGCTGCAAGGTGTAATACATAAAGTGACATCGGACGAGATGACCATGTTCTGTTGCATATCGCACTGGCACCCATCTTGTCCAACGTCTGTTCATGGGAAGTATACATTATTTGCTCCAGCAGAAGACCTTAAAGGGCAACATGACCAGATGTGAACATTGATCAACCTGTATTATGTCACAAGATATTTACATATATTGTCTAGGCTGTCAGCACAATAAAGGAATGCAAAACAGCCCTGGATAGTCTCGTGACAGAGGATAAGCTCTTAGGGCATGGACTAGGAGACATAAATGAAAGGAATCTTATTACTGGCAATGAAAGCTAGGAAAAGGGGAGGGAATGAGATGGTATTATCTTCTACTATAGAACTGGCTTCGATGAAGAGCCACATTTGACCTTTCCAACTAGACAGGATTTCCAGCTGGTCAATAGGGCTTGTAACCATACATCGAAACAATAATCTAAAATCGAAGTAAATGCAGATACGAATGATCTTGCGTATGGTACGAGGAGTCATTCGGTAAATACATAGTAAAAGGTAGGGATGAAAGGATGGAAAGGTTGCAAATGTAAAGACATTAGAAGGTGACGTTCAGAAAAGGTTATATCGAATACCATGCTAACGCTTGTTGCTTGTTGATGATCGCCGCCATGTCTCGGACGGGAGAACAACCTTATCCCTACTATCTGCTGCAAGCCAGAGGCGAGACCACAACATGTGAAAAGGTGAACTCAATACAACATGAACCCACTACGTTAGTAAATGTGGATTAAACAGAGAGCAGGAGACGTTTCTAGTGAGTGATGTTGCTGAAGAAAGGCAGTAAATCTAGCCCCCAGTCAGTCACGCCCATTATCCATACATGACATAAATACCTCCAAGACAATGGAAGGCTGTCTCATAAGTAATTGAAATCTTCAAAAATCCAATGGAGAGTCAATGAGGTAGTGGATGGTAGAGTAAACAAACTCACTAGTCTAGTCTTTCGTTAGGTGGTCGTTCAGACCACCATTGCAGAGGTTCCATAATAGAGCCGATTGATATCTCTAACCGCTTGAACCTCCAACGCCACAAACTCCAGCACCGTACAAACATCCACTATTCGTCATCCATCGGCATCTCATCATCGATATACCGTATCAGAGATATCCTCATCTCAGTAGAGTCATTTCCTCTCAGAACATCACTAATGAAGTGCGCCTCCACCTGCATCTGGACCATCTCCAATGCACCTCGCAACACACCACAGAAGATATTCGAATACCACAACTCTTCTTGCGCTCGTCCATCATCGGGTAGCTCCACGAAGTCTGCGAGGGGGTTCTCTTCGAATATTAGGGAGAATTGCTTGCTATCGGTTGTCCAGTTTGTGATCGTAGGTGTAATGTTCAGGAAGATCTTGAATCCAACCTGTATTTTGTCAGTAGGATAATGTTGTATGCCTCGGAAGCACAGCAATAACCTTTGCGATCATCTCTGCGGTCTCTCTAAAGTTCGAGCATCTTCGCATCGTATTTGATTTGGCGAGGTAGTCTTCTATTAACCGCAGACCAATGTTATAACCCATCTTGTCCAGCTGCTTATTGACCTCAACATAATCGCTCTCGTAATCTTTACATAGTTGCGCGACAATTGTGCCGTATGTGAGTGTGACCAATTCAGCGTTGACTTTGTCTACTCGACTCCTGGTTGCTTGTTAAGCCTTGCCGTGCAACAAATGATGTGGTCTTACTTCCAGACTCTGTGAAGGTTATTAGCTTACGCAGATGTAATAGAAGGGAGAACTCACTCTTCCCCTATACGTGCAGCTTTCGTTGCAGTGGCCATGATTATATTCTACTATCGGAGCTGTACTTGGTTCGTTCAATGGTGGTTGTTGACTGCAAGTATGCAACCTCGAAATGTTCCACCAGCTTGTCAGTAGAAATGCGGGCCGCTAGCGGGGATCTGCCGCGTCCCAAGGCTAAGAACATTCAAGCATCGCGAATTATTTTCCAACAACAGCCAGCTTTCAACTCTCCGAATATCAGCGCCCGCGAAGGAGAGGGAAAGCCCAAATCGCAATCATGTCGACAGAAAAGCGTGCGCGTGCCGGTTCGGACGATTTTAGGTCACAGCAGATGGTTGTGAAGAGACCCAACCTCGGAGGAGAGAGCAAGGCTGTCACAAGAGTTAATGGCTCCGCTGCGAACGGCGCGCTCATTCAGGCGGTATGTACCAACTTGGAATTATGCTAGAGCAGGATGCTAAGCTTCATCGAAAGGCCCTAGACTGATTGTGATGGAATAGGCACCAAGAACAACAGGGCTTCAAGCTCCTGTTATGGAGCTTAGTGGTCATACTGGAGAGGTCTTTTGCGCAAAGTTCGACCCTAACGGAAACTACATTGCTTCAGGATCGATGGACAGGTCAATTCGTAAGTAAATCATATACTTGGAAACTAGGCCGTGTTTTCTAAGGAGATATAGTGCTCTGGAGAACGTTTGGAAACTGTGAGAATTATGGTGTGTTGAATGGACACAAGGGCGCTATTCTTGACCTACATTGGTCCCGAGACTCGCGAGTATTATTCTCAGCATCAGCGGATATGCATCTAGCCAGCTGGGATCTAGAGACGGGAACCAGAATAAGAAGGCATGTTGGTCACGAAGAGGTCATAAACACTATGGACATCAGCAAGCGAGGTGAAGAGTTGCTTATCAGCGGCTCTGATGATGGGTATATTGGCATCTGGGATCCTCGAACGAAGAATGCGGTCGATTTTGTCGAGACAGAATTCCCAGTCACAGCAGTTGCATTGGCAGAAGCTGGCAATGAAATCTATTCAGGAGGCATTGACAATGATATCAAGGTCTGGGATATGAGAAAGAAGGCAGTGGTGTATTCTATGCTCGGCCATACCGACACCATTACATCACTTCGTGTCTCGCCTGATTGTCAATCTCTACTATCGAATGCCATGGACTCGACAGTAAGAACCTGGGACATTAGACCCTTTGCGCCTACTGAACGCCATATGAAGACATTTGATGGAGCGCATTCTGGAACGGAAAAGAATTTGATCAAAGCAAGCTGGGATTCAGATGGAAAAAAGATCGCCGCTGGTTCTGCAGATGGCACTGCTGTTGTGTGGAACTCGCAGACTGGCAAAATGCTATACAAACTACCTGGTCACAAGGGAACCGTGAATTGCGCAGAGCTATCACCCTCATCAGATCCTATCAGTAAGTGATGAAGTCATGCAGTCAATTTAGCCTACTAACATGTAAACTAGTTCTCACCGGCTCATCAGACCGTAATTTACTTCTCGGCGAGCTTAAATAATGAGGCTGCAATCCCTCGGGGCGATTGGTTCGTCGGATCTTGAATAATATATACACGAAGTCAAATCTCAAAAGTTACGAGAATCGCAGGTGGGACATTTGGGATGGCGTTTCTCAAAAGCTAAGATCTTACGGAGGATTGACTGACGTTACCTGGAGGAGTCGAGGCGTTCTATGCATTCCATTATGCTGTCCCCTGATAGGAGCATTTGTTTGATACCTGGGGCGAGGCATGATATGGTTTATGATGTATTCGCAAATGAGCTGGCAGGTCGACCAGGCAGGATTCATCTGGTTTTATTAGAACAAACCTCGACCACTCAAATCACTCCCAATTGCAATAAGCTATATTCACATGAGTAGCAGTCAGCACAACATGCAGGTACCGTGCGACCAAAGAATACATCAGCGTGATCGCTATGTACTGACTCGCGAGTGCTTCTTCTAACATCATCTCTACCCCTCGAAGGCATAAAGTCTTTATCAATTCACATTGCATACATATCAAGACAATTTCAATCGTGAACAACTCTCTTCACGAAAGTCTTCGAGTTATCATGTTTCTCGCGAAGATACAAACAGTTTCGTCAACAGACACGAGGAAAGCCGATGCAACGCGCGGGGCACAATTCGAAATCATAGCGGGTTCTCCTCAAGTATGATTGGGCAACGGGCAATAATCATGATATGGCATGAAACACATCGCATCCCCCCCTGCGCTCGAGATGCCACACCTTTTTCTCGTCTCAAACGGCATCAAACCTAATCTGTTAGAGCTGATCATCCTGCATGCGGGTATTACTGGCTGCAGCAATTATGTGTGTCCACAACACTGCACGAGATGCGCCAGTGCGTCGATTTCGGGACGGCGATGATGCTGTCAACACGAGAAGTTAGGCCTTGAATGGGGGTTCAACGCGAGAGATGCGGTGTAGTATTGTTGATGGCAAAGTTGGATTTTACTTAGTGGTTGCAAGTGAGGTCCAGCTGTAAAGAAAGCGCAACATAGTGCTCTGCGCCAAACCACCCCCCTGTTGTTTACTCTTGAAGTGGTCAAGCTCAAGGTACGAGGCACGAGAGCTGCTCCGAAGTTGTTCAGGGGTTTTCTCCGTACACCTAGCTCGAGCTTGCAGGAGCCAACTACTGAGCCAGTTCTGGCCCAGGACTCATAGGAGCGAGTCAATAATTCGTTCCTTCCCAGTCTCGAACCTCTGCAAAGGCCTCTCTCATCCTTCTTTCTTGCCCACTTGCCGTCTCTCCTCTGTCCATGCGTATGCGTTTGCGATTGTCGCGACCAGCGATTCTTGTCCACTGCTTCTTTTCTCCTACCTTCTTTTTGTGTACCCAGCCGATTTCGACAGCTTGCGAGCTGTTCGATCGTTGAGCGAGCCTCATTCGACGTTTCGAGCTTCGTTCTCCCGTTCTCCCGTCGCCCACTCACCATATTCTCTTGGTGTTTGTTGTTTCTGTTCTACTTCTGACACCTATCGTACCGCATCGACTGGCTCGTCTTGCTACGGTTCCTTCGTCATTCTTCCAGACCTTCACATTGACCTACAGTTCATGAACACCAATTCCCCGAAACTTATTGGCCTCTCGTTTTCCGAATCTTAATATCATAACAAAGGCCACACACCACGACCTCTAGATACGCCTCTTATTCGATCCACATGCATTGCAATCACACCCAGGCTTGGTTGTGTTGACAAGCGTGGGTTCACGCAAGGAACGAATAACGTTGGGGACGCGAAGGAGGTCTATTGAATAATACCCAGGGCAGTCCTTTCGAAGAGTATATTTCTTGGTGTTGGAAAGAGGACTTTTGGAAACTGGTCGCTCTTTTTCGCCATCCTCGAAATAGTCTCAGACTGCGGAAGCGCCGACTACCCCAATCATGAGGCAGGACGAACTAAGGCGGTTGCCGTCGAGAGATGATGCACCATCTCCGTCGAGGGTAGAGAACCTTCGGCATAGTGTGAATCAACTCTTCTCTGGACGGTCCAGAGTCGGGGCACCGCCATCTCGAAGCAATACTCCCGACAGCCCAAAGACACCTCGCCTACCACTAGGCCTCGGGAACTTCTCTTCGACCAGGCTTCAAATTCCATACCTTAGTCGAACAAACACAATTTCCTCGATCCATTCTCCTATCAGGTCTCACCACAGTCGCAATCCATCTACGAGCTCCAATAGTTCTGGGCTGGGCAATCCTCTTCGAAGAGAGACTAGACGAATTCCTGATAATACGGTTGTACCATCTGGTCTACCTCAGGCGCAATACTATCCACCAAGGAGATTTGTTGGGGTCGATCCTGAGGAGCGGCATCTTGCGGAACTAGCTAATGCAGGCAGAAGAAGAAGGAGGAAGTCTCGCTCAGGAGACCGGACACTTTTCTGTGGGCCAAAGATCAAGAACCGAAAGATACGAACCAAAATATTGAGTTGCTTTGTATCTGGACTGGTAAGTCAAGCAGTTAAACACCTGGAGGAGCTTTCCGCTAACATAAGATAGTTCCTCGTCCTTGTGCTCACTGTCTATCTTGCATTGGCATTAACGGAAAAAAGCCAGAGCCAGGAATTTCATGTCCTCCTCATTCTGGTCATTCTTATCACGACAATCTTCTTCTGTCACTCCTTGGTGCGACTATGTATGATGATAATCAACCCTCCGAGAGAACAAGATTACCGACGACGAGAACTGCCATCAATGGCCGGGCCTGGTGGTTTTGCAAACCCTCCTGTACCAATTCGAGTTGCCCTGGCACGTGACGAGGAAGCAGCAGGTATTGAGACTGAAGCCACAAAGATGCCCCCTCCCGCCTATGGATTGTGGAGGGAGTCGGTTGTAAGTACTTGCACAGATGCGAAAATGGGTGGTGACTGACTTGATATAGCGCGTGGATCCTAATCGCATTTTCTGGCAGCGTAATAATGAGCCACAACCTCCAACACCACAAAGACCTCGTCCTAGTCAAGATGGCCGTCCAGCCACTGCCAGACCACCATCCTACATGTCTGATGACGGTGTCGATTATGTTCTAGAAGCTGAAGGAAGGTCTACTGTGCCTACCGTGGAGGTCCCTCTCCCAGTCCATCCATCTGAGAGGGGTCAAGCATGGACAAGGCCTTAGATTCGTCCCCGTCTCATTTGTTTCTCGAGTATCTCTTAGCGTGTACATTGGAGCGGGCGAACTGGCGAACATTGCTTTATTGTCATCACTGGCGTACGGGAGCATAGGGGGTTTCCGACCAGCATTACATAAGGGGGAGGGCATTTTTGAGAGATGGTAATCGGAATGGTCTGCGCTATAAGTGTACAGATCTTAGCTCTGGCAGTTGTAGATATTACATGTATATATAGTGTCGAGGGTACTTCATGATGTACAGCCTCTAGGATATGGACGAAAACAGATATTGAATTAAAAAGTTAAACTATATTTCCCACTTCTTTTGGATATTGTGGCGGGCGTGACGGGTTAAAAAATGTGGTAACCAATATTTGCACGGGGCATTTTGTTCAGCTCAAGGGGAATAGCCTCGGGCTCATCTCGCTATCATCTCGGTGTGGTCAAGACTGTTCAATGACTCGAATATAAGACGGCATACTACTATAGAAAAGCAATATATAACAGAAGCAATTATGAAAAGTACCTCTTCGCGTGTAAAGATTTGTGCCCAATATAAAAAAGAAGTATAAGGAGACTTAGCGAGCTTAGCAAGCTAATTTGATGGATAAGGCACTTGCCGGAACAACAAAGTGCAAAAAGCACCGGATGTTAGAGTAAGAGAAATTGCGTCGAGGATCTGTTGTTACAGAATTGGAGTTTTGAAGTTTGGGAATCCGAATCTTGGGATGATCGTCAGACCATCAGGTTGAAGCGTTGACGGATGGGCGGCGTTCCTATCAGTGTTGTTCGAAAAGGGGCCCGTGTGGCTTTCTTTTTGGGGTCTTTTTGTCTTTCCAGGTTTGGTTCAGGGGTCGACCCCGTCGTTCATCGTTCTGAGCCAAACCGTAAGCGCGGGGACCAATTGCTTTTGAGTGGTCCGAGAGAGTGGCAACAAGCCGATGTCGCCGACGCGCTATACCGTTTCCGCTTAGCCGCTTAAGTGTTGTAAGAGTCTTTCCCTCGGGTTCGAGCTTCTGCTCATTATTTGCCTCAACCATCATCCATTTTGCAGTTCCACCTGAAAGCGACGTTGTACACGGGAGGTCGAAGGAAGTCGGAAGACGTTGCTGTTGAGAAGGAAAGGAAAGCAGGAAAAGGATTATCTGATATCAGGAAAGGAAAAGCAGTTACTGTAAGTACTTTGTCGTCGTCGCCTTTGTCGTCTCCAGCGAAAGCAGCAGGAAATCCTTTGCGCCTGTCGCTACACAATCCTTTCCTCCGATACGCCGTGGTATCAATGTCTGGTCTCGTCTTGGAGAACAAAAGGGTGGAACGTCAACTTCTTCGAGGACACAACGGTACGACAACATCTTGTCAACTCTTCGGACGGACAATATCCTCTTCGTAATGCCAACACCCCGTCGAGTCGCACAGGATTCATGCATCCTGCAACCTGCGCGAATGCCGGTCATGCAACTTAATCTCGTTGATCCTACACTATCAACATCAACCTCATAAAGTTTGCGGTCTCGCCGCTCTCCAGCATGCCACCCACCACGGTCGAGGAATGGCTTCAAGAAGAAAGACCCGAAGATTTACCACATCGTTGCCGAAGGATAATACGGGAATGGACGACGGAGGATGGCGCATTTGTAACGTGCTGTGCTGATGATGGGAAACAACAGACGCACCAATTAGTCGCCATGTCGTCTCTTTCGCGCCGTGCTTGCTACAAGTGTGGAAATGTCGGGCATTACGCCGAAGTCTGCTCTTCTGCAGAGCGTCTTTGCTACAACTGTATGTTCAAGAAGACTTGAAAATCATTCATTTTGAATAAGCTAACACTGTGGTATAGGCAAACAACCTGGTGAGACCTAGTCCGTTGCGACCTTCAATCGGCATTCTCTAATATCACGATAGGACACGAATCGAACGGCTGCCCATTGCCAAGAACTACCGAGGCAAAGCAATGCTATCACTGCCAGGGTTTGGGACATGTTCAAGCTGATTGCCCAACTTTGCGACTTAGTGGAGCTGGTACCAGTGGCCGTTGCTATAATTGTGGTCAACCAGGTCATTTAGCTGTATGTTAGGATAGATGTTGCTGTGGGATATTTACTAATGGTTTCAAGCGCTCATGCCCAAGCCCCGCCGGACCAGGACCAATGGTTGGTGTAGGACGCGGACTTGGAGGCCCTCGCGGAGGTTATGGTGGTGGTTTTGCTCCTCGCGGGGGTTTCGCCGGTGGGCCACGTCCTGCGACTTGCTACAAGTGCGGAGGACCAAATCATTTTGCTCGCGATTGCCAAGCTCAAGCAATGAAATGCTATGCTTGCGGAAAATTGGGTCACATCTCTCGGTATGCCATCAATCACTTGGTCCATGCAATGAAGTTACTAACCACTAATAGGGACTGCACGGCTCCTAATGGTGGACCTTTGAACACCGCAGGGAAAACTTGCTACCAATGTGGAGAGGCTGGTCACATCTCTCGAGATTGTAAGTCTTGTTCTCACAACCCCGCGTTTCGTTTCAGATATCCCGTGGTATCCATGTATATATGAAGTCCTAGCAAACCCTGCATGCTTCTGAAGGAATGCATACTAACATCCGTTATAGGCCCACAAAAGGCTACAAACGGTGACATCACCGCTGATGGTGTTGACCTTGGTGTTGTCTCTGCAGTCGCACCTGTGGCTCCTGTGGCATAGATCTTTTGATCTCGATTGATCGATAGACGCCGGTCACCTATCGTATCTATGTCCTATGAACATCGACCACGTTTTCTTTTTTTCTGTATTTGGACAACATTGATTCTGGCATCCCCCCTCGTTCTGCATATTGGGCTCGGCATACGAAAAACTCGACATTTTCAACACGGATTGCTTTTTCTCGGCGCCTGGTCTTTTTCATGTTTTTCCCGGACATGGATAACCCAAAAGCATTTGCACGATATTCATTTCCCTATCTCACGAACTGGCAACCCGGTAAACAAAGATACCTTTATTACAACCTTTAACTACGTGGCGTCAATAATTCTGTGCTTTCGGAATAGAAGGGTGTCTCCAATGCATTTCTCCTGGGCTAATGGGCAAATTGGTAATTGGAACACCTCTTGGTTATTCACACGGAGAGGCCGGAGGCGAAGCGAAAGGGGTGGAAGGAGGTAGAGAAGAGACCAAGTTGGGCGGGCGGAGGAGTAGAAAGAATTGGTTGATGGATGGAGTGGTAGGGAAAGACCGTCGATACAGTAGCAGCGTGACATACGAATCGATGCTGAGTCTAAGTAATGAAGTTTTGCACAGATATGTCCTTTTTTATCTTTGTGAAGGTTCTATTGTGTCCTACAACCATATTGTAGAAGTCTACTAAAGGTGCTGGATCCTATTTGCGCTTGCTAGCTTTAGCTTGTCGTCAACAACCGGTCTCTTCCGCTTTAGATTCGGGCCGCAAGTACTCGGTGAGGTAGCCGAACCACTCTGTCGGGTCCCGCTACCTTTCCGATGTGCCATACTCGTTCTCGACACACAAACATCAATTCTCATACAACCCCATCTCTTTCTCGTCATCTCACCTCTATCAATCCAGATATCTTTCCATCCCAATCTTCCACGTTCATGAGCCTCTCTCTACTCTCCGGAGCAAGCGGTGTCCTGGCGGCGTTGACATCGATCCTCGTCTGCGGCAGTCTTGTTGGTCTCGGTGGAGTTGCGGTCGTGCTGCTATTCTCGAGTTTTCTCTGGAGGAGAGCGAGGGAGGGTGAGTTGAGGAAGAGTGGTGTGGAGGAGATAGAAGGGAAGTGAAGTGAGAAGCGCGTGTAGTGAGGTGTTGAGATTGGGAGAATCACTTATCGTGAGACGGAGAGTTCGTGTGACGCGACTTCAGCTGGGAGATCTGCGGTACGGAAGGGCTTCTGCGCGTCATTAACCTTAATTGGGAAAAGAACAGAAGAGATAGGATTGTCGGAGAAAAGGACATCGAGATGGCTCAGGATTCTATCTTGGCCGATGAGGAGGATGTAAGTCACCTGTTTCCGCCCTCGTTGTATAGCAAGCATTTTGCGCTGACAGAGAGCAGGTCGCTATTCTTGATATAGATGAGATTCAGGCTCATGGTATGTCGTGTGCTTTTTCAACGGCTCTGGCATTACTAATCTTGCTAGGGATTGGAGCAACGGACATCGCCAAGTTGAAGGCTAACAATATTCACACTGTCGCTGTGAGCATCTCTCTAGTCGTGTAATCTGCAGCAATTGAGCGCTCTGTTGATATTCTACTATGCAGAGTCTGATTTCCTGCACCACCAAGAGATTACTCAAGATCAAGGGTTTCTCTGACATCAAAGTTGAGAAAATCAAGGAAGCTGCAAAGAAGATGGCTGTGAGTCTGCTTATTGGTGTAGAGTAGGGAGATGATGCTGATGATTGACAGCCAAGCGCTTCTGGTTTCATCACTGCTGCTGAGCTAGGTCAGGTCCGAAAACGCTGCATTAGGATCTCTACTGGTAGTAAACAGCTCGATGCTTGCTTAAATGGGTCAGTGGTCTCCTCGGTAAAATCGATGTGGAAACATTGACGTAACACAGCGGTTTCCAAACGATGAGCATCAGTGAGGTTTACGGAGAATTCAGTATGTTTGATAAACTTCCTCGAAGACCGCACACAATTGATGCATTGCAGGATGTGGCAAAACTCAACTCGCGCATACCATGGCTGTCATTGCTCAGCTTCCTAAAGTAGGTATATTAATAGTTTCTTGATTGCTAGTATTGACAATGTTCAGGAAATGGGAGGAGCAGAAGGAAAGGTTGCCTACATCGGTAATGCGCTATCATCCACAATAGTCTCGCTGGGTCCTGAGTCTAATTGTGCTAGATACCGAAGGAACTTTTCGTCCTGAGAGAATTATGGAGATCGCAGAACGCTTTGGAGGTAGTTGGCTTAACTTCTTGGAACCTGTCAAAATCTAACAAGAGTAGTTGACCCTGACCAAGCCTGCGAGAACATTGCATACGCACGCGCGCAGAACAGCGAAGTCAGTGACATGCATTCCAGTATGTTTGTTCTGTCAGCCATACTGACCAAAGTAGATGCAAACCGAACTTCTCGAATCTCTGGCTTCGAACTTTGCAACCAATGAATACCGCCTACTTATCATCGACAGTGTCATGGCCCTCTACCGAACAGATTACTCCGGCCGTGGTGAGCTTTCCGAGCGCCAACAAGTGTTAGGATCATTTCTTCGTCGAGCGACACAAATGGCAGAAGAGTTCAATCTCGCAGTTCTGATGGTATGTCACACTCTTCTCTTCTTCCAATCCTTTGTTATTCGTAGGTTATGTGCTTAATTGACATGTTGGGCTCGCAGACCAATCAAGTCATGTCCGACCCAGGAGCCAGTGCCCTCTTCGCAGGAGCTGATGGAAGAAAACCAGCCGGTGGTCACATCCTCGCGCACGCTTCTACAACCAGACTTCTGCTGCGAAAAGGACGTGGCGAAGAACGTGTTGCAAAGATTGTCGATTCTCCTGGTAGGCCTTCTCCTTCCCTGGGTCGGCCTACACACTGCAGTTGACTGACACGTTGGTAGATTGTCCCGAGCGCGAGGCTACATATATCATCACCACGGGCGGTATCAATGATCCTGAGAAGGCTTGAGTGTGATCAGACAGACGATTGATGGATTTGTATTTGCGTAGACAGGGTTAAGTGATGGATCGATATGGTTTGCTATTGCTGTATTCGGAGGCAGCGGTTTTTTGCAAGGGATTTTCACGAATATGGAGAAGACAGACTCTGCATATCGGGTGTTACATTGCTTGTATACCAGATACCCCCTTTGCTTGCTTAGATGTGATGATTCAAGAATTGAACAATGATACTTTATTCTCTACCAATGGTTTCCTTTGCTGTCACCTTAAAAATAACTTCTCTATTAAGATCAACACTTCATGGCGTTTCCTCCCCTAAGGTCCTCACCTTAAATAACAGGAGCTCGGGTGAGGGCAAAAGGGTTTGTACACGTCGCAGTCGTTGAATCACACACACATTAGGTCTCTTGTCACTTCTCACGAGATTCTCAGGAACTCTTGTCGGGGGGAGGGGGAACATTACAAGTATTCAAGAGCAGCAGACTGGACGAGATTGTGTAGTTTTGTTCTATATCGTACCGGCTAATTTAACTCTCTTGTTGAATATCTTTATCGATTTACACGGGATTAGAAGAAATGTCTGGGCCAGAGATGATCATTTTAAGTGAATGAGAAGGGATGACAAGAATGGAAAATTCTGTTAAGAATGCTTTTCTTTTTTTTTCTCTTCTCCTAGGAATTATAGTGGAAAGGAGGAGCTTTGTTTCCGGATCTTTAGACGTCACCGAATGAAAGACTTGAGGTATGTTACACATCGAAACCTCCTGTCGGTTTGGGGGTATTTTCTATCACAGTTGACGTAGGTATGTACGCGAATGGGGAGTGTGTTGCACTTTTGCTTTTCACTTTCTTACCTCTTTCTGAGAGATCGTTTCAGATACCATATCTAGTTGTTCGAACTCTAGCGCCAACGCTTAAATATAGTTTTGGTGTGACGAGGGCGAGGAACTACTTTTACGACAAGGCACGCATGTGTGGGGTGGATGGTAGATAGATCGTTGGGAGGTAAGTTGCAGGCTCTCGAATTGTCCGTATTCTTGTAATGAAATCTTCCATATGCTGCATTGCCACAAACATGAGCCATTCGGAATTGCTCCCAGCGTGTATAGCACATACACCAAAACACCAACGCCAATATAAATAAAAACAACGTAACTACGAGAGCAATCTATGCTGTTCTACTTCAACGCCAAGATCGACCATTAATGGCGATGATAAAATGGACTCGAGCCAAGCATATCTCGTCTTGACGCCGTTCCTTTAGGTACGAAAATTGTGCAATCAGTTAAGCCTCCGCTTGGTACACCAAGAAGGGACAACTTTCCCATACTATCTCTCTCATTAGTGTTTACCCTCAAGTATTGACGCGAAAATAAGGTTAAAAACTTACGCAGCAGCAAAAGCATTATTCCACTTCGCCGCCTGGCCAACGAAACTCTTGAACGCAGGTCCAGAAGTGGAATCAGCAGCCAGAGCTTTATCCGAAGCGAAACTCTGCATGCCTGGGGCTGGATCCAGAGTCTGGGAGTAGTATGATACGTCCCAGACTCCTGGCGTGGAATCTTGTGGCGTCCCAACTGGAATATCGGTTTCGTGTAGTGCTTTGCTAGTGGAGTGAGCGCCGATGAGAGCAGCTAGTTCGGCGGCACTGAAGCCTTTTGCTGCGAATAGGGCAAGGAGATCGGTGGCTGGTGAATGAACATCTGGGAGTTTGCCGGCTGGAGCAGGTGTGGTTGAATCTTTTCGGCCAACATAAGTTGTGATTTGAGGACCTCCCGGGCAGGTGACAAGTGCTACAGCCCCAGCGTATTGGATCATGTCGGCAACTGTGACGGACTTGTCGATTTTGACGTATTTTTGCTGTAGGTCGAGAAGTTTTGCTCCGATATCCTGAAGGCCGTTGTTTTCGGGTCGACTGAGCTCCCCAGCGAGGATTATAGAACCATCGCATCCTCCTGTCGATCCTTGAGAATGATCCCAGGTACCACAATCATGGAAAGCTAATCGAATGGCGGCGCGAGCATCGTCGTTGCATTGAAGTATTCCAGCGAACATCAGGGTGAGATCAACTGTGACTAATGCCCATACCGCTGGACAAGTAGCACGGCCGGTGAATCTCGAGTAGACACTGTTCAGCGTTGAGGTGGCATAGTCTGTTAGACTTGAGGCTTGTGTATTACTGAAAGCAAACGCCAGAAGTGCAGCATTTCGAATAAGCATTGTGAAGTATAAGCTGAATTTATTGATTTTGAATTCAAGGAGGGCTATAGTAGGAGAAACCACCAAGGGCTAGTGTTAACGGTTTTTAAAGACGGAGAATGCGGTAGAGAAACAAGAAAAAACGGTCACCTTGGCAGAAAGCCTTCATATATAAATATATGCTCGAGATAACGCTTGACACGGCATGACTCCCGCCTAGAGGACTTCCTTGACGCCATGGTCCAAGCCACTTACAGCTCCAGTTGATAATGCAAAAGGTTTATTGTTACACTGAACGAATAAAACTCTTCGGATTTGAAAACCTGAAGATGATCGCTGTTGATGAATCAAGTGTGGTATGAACAGACTGGAACACTTCGGACTTCCGTATGTATTGCGGCTCACAATAGCACGCTACGGCAGATCTAGATCAAGTATTGGATTGTCCCGAGTCCCGATGGTGCAACAAGGTTGGCATATTCAGCGAGCTCGGGAGGCAAAAATTTCAGGTAGAGTCATCCGTAATGGCTTGATATTGTCTCCTTGATACTCAAGAGGAGACGCAAAAAAATTGTGCCGAGTAGATACTGTCTCACCCTGAAGAACGCAAAAAATATCATTTTTTATCAGACCATCAACAAATACAGCGGCAAGAAATGACCGAAGTAAATACCCGGCACGTTTTTAAGGGTGTTGGGACACTACCCCGGACAACCGACATATTTATCTGTGGTCGATAGGAGCTGAGCCTTGTGAGGATGAATAGATGGGGTTTGTACACTAATGTTAACTTTAGTGTCAGATCCCGAAACTGCAATAGGATATTAATGCAAGTCATGTAGATAGGTGACTAGGATTTCCCTAACCACATAGATACCAACATGCGGGGAATATCATCGAGCTAGCAGCTGATTGCAGGTAATATTCGGTTGTGATACCGGTAGTGGTATCTACTAAAACACAACGAGAAAGGCAAGGCTTAGTTAGATCTTCAGCTTGAGCAGCTACTAGTAAGTGATCAGCCATGATTTGACTGCAAAATAGCTCGAAATGCCTCGTCAGTCAGCTTTCCGATTTTTGGGAAAGCTCGTATGACTTGACTCGTGAAGAGGCTGCCAAAGAGTGTTCTCGTCATGGGCGAAGTCAGCGAGGCTGTTTGAGGTCCGAACCTTGGAAAGAATGACATCCTCTATCGGACTTCATGATGTGGCTTGTGGAGGCAAAACTAATCCAAGATCTAAGTTTGGTATCGATGGTCAAGGGATTGTCTATGAGATATGAAAGATCAAGACGCGATGGAAGCGAGCTGAGGGTCTGCCCCCCCTGCGACCCCTGCAAGTAGAAAAAGGACGCTAAGATTAGATAAGATACAATTTCTTTCTCGAAAAGCTTCAGACTTCGAGCGAGGAGGAAGCTGCAATGAAACTTCACCAAACCTCATAACAAATCCCCTTGGCTGCGCAGCAACCAACCGCACGCCGTACCTCCTGCTTTTACAATGGTCTCGATAATAAAGTCTTATACTATACTCCCAATCACAATACCCTCAACACCAGCGTTCCCAAAAATCACAACGCATACTCTCTATCTACAACCGCACACTCCGAACATACCCACTGAAGCTGATTCCCGGAGTCTGTTCCTCGTAAATGTTCCCGTTGACACGACGGCAGCCCACCTACGGGGCATATTTGCAAATCTGCTAGGCGCCGTAGGGAGAGTAGATGAGGTGCTTTTGGATGGAGGCGAGAAACGAACATCGAGCTCAGCCTTAATTACACCAGCCCCAGCACCTAGCAAAAAGCGAAAACGCGTCCACGAAAATGCAGATCTTGAGCTTGATGACGCATTGCCGGAAATTTGGGATCGAAATTTACATCGGAGTGCCAGCACAGCAATTGTGGTCTTCGTGGACACCAAAAGTGCAGAGGCTGTACTGAAGGCCGTAAAAAAGATACATAAGTCTGGAAAATCGGAACGGTGGCCGATCTGGGGTGCAGGAGTTGGAGATAAGGCCCCCGCGTTAGGGAGTGCACGATATACGACTTACCATGCACTGAGATACCCAGATGCCCAAACACTGCAGAAGAATGTCGACGCATTTATGACGGTCTTCAATGCTAGAGAAGAAGCGAAGAAGGTGGAGGATAGCAAGAGGAGGAACAAACCAGACGAGGATGGTTTCGTTACTGTGACCAGAGGCGGTAGAAGCGGTCCTGCTAGACGGGAAGACGCGGAGGAAAAGAGGAAGGAGATGGAAGAGAGGGAAGAAAAGAAGAGGAAGGATCGTGAGATCGAGGGGTTCTACAGGTTCCAAGTCAGAGAGAGGAGGAAGAAAGAGCAAGGCGAGCTAATTAAGCAGTTCGAGGAGGACAAGAGGAGAGTGGAGAAATTGAGGGAGGTCAGAGGTAGGAACGGAAAAGCTTGAGAGGCATTTGCTTTATAAGGCCAAATATCCCAATACCAAGCTTCCGCTATCATGGATGACTCCCACAGGTATGTTCCAACTATCTACTCAGACATCCTTATTCCTCCTCAATGATGACGCCGCGGGGCCATACTAGCTTTTCTTTCAAATTTAGGCCAATCCCCGAATTGGAAGGGGGCAATGCCTACAAAAACCGCAATAACAAATCTTCTCAACATGTCTGAAGCTTTCGTATGACTAAATTACTCGCATTACTCTTCCAGTATAAGCATTGGCTAATATTCTGATATTCAAGGGCATCTAACTTCGAAGCGTGGGAGTTTCAATTGAGAGCTTCTCCTTACATGGAAGACCCCACAACTCAATGCCTGATTTTTCTCTCCTCACCTATGCCAGACCATATGTCATGGCGTGTGTGTTCGTTGACACCGAGGATATGTTTCAGGGAGATTTTGGATTTCCCTCGATGCATGAGCTGGTGTGACCGTTGGTTCTATGCTAAACCCTCCTAGTCGAATGCTACACAATTACAACGAAACTCTTTTGGCACTACTTTAACCTGGTCATGTCTTAGTGCATCGTTCTTTGGAACGGTATGCCGTCTCGAGTTGCACAAACTCTTGTACAAGGACAAAAGCACTAAAGCTTGGAAGAATGTTATCCATGTAGTTGAAATTATTGCGCACTTGTACTAATGCACAAAGGACCGATTAGAACTTTCAATGTGAGAGTATCCGACGGAAAATGGTTGTAAGAACCATCGGTTCTTGATATAATGGCCTTGCCTAGGTGGGCTCGAGCCGAGGTGAATTAAGAACCACCAATCATGCGGTGAGTTGTCCCTGCACCTGCCATCTTCCCAAAAGCTTGTGAAAGGACGATAACTTGATTTTAGCCTCGCTCTACTTTCACTTCCCAACAGCTTCACGTTCTACCTCTTCTGAATTTCTCTGCATGCCTTCCTACTCTGGTCTGGTCAACGGCCTGGAAACTCGTGATACGTTGGTATTCCGGCTCACACCGCTGCGTCGCTCTTGCTAACTTTCAGGTAGTATATAGGGAACACAAATCATCTCATGTGACTCCGTGCAGCATCTAGATGAATAGCCTGATGAGCCGCATCGGTCACAACTTCCCTAGTGCTCATCACCCATGAAAGCATACAAACCTTAAGTGGTTGAAGCTATACGACCTAGAAGCATATTCAAAATGGCCAAACTTCCGCTTCTCACTATCCTCATTTCTCTTTTCCTTTCCAATCTCATCTCTCTCGCTACACCTTTCGCCTTCTTTTCATCTCTTAACGCTACCTCTTTGGGCATTCAACCTGTTATGCATTCTCTGACCTCGTTGCTTGCGGTTGGAAGTCTGGCCTTGCAAACAGCACTTGCCTTGCCAGGACTCAATAACTTCCCAGACCAAAATGCCAAGATACTGAGGCGATCCGTGGACACTTTCATTGCGACCGAGAGCCCTATTGCTCTGAACCATATTTTTTGCAATATTGGTGCCGGAGGAGCTTGTGTGCCCGACGCTAAGTCAGGTATTGTTATTGCTGGACCTGGGAAAGATAACCCCAACTGTAAGGTACCCACTAGGAAAATACTAAGTACTCCGAAGATGCTAACACTACAAAAGATTTCTACACCTGGACCCGTGATGCAGCTCTTACATTCAAGTGTTTAGTTGACACATTCATTGACCACTATTCTCCATCATTGCAGATATTGATCGAGGATTACATCACTGCCCAAGCTCGTCTTCAGACTGTTCAGAATCCTTCCGGGGCACTTTCAAGTGGCGGTCTTGGTGAGCCGAAATTCAACGCGGATGGGAGTGCATTTACTGGTAACTGGGGCCGTCCGCAACGTGATGGCCCAGCTCTCAGAGCTACTGCGCTCATCACCTACGCGAAATGGTTGATCAGTAATGGTTACTCGTCAACAGTAAAGTCTCTCGTCTGGCCTGTCATCCAGAATGATTTAAGCTATGTGTCACAATATTGGTGTGTGCTATCTCATTCCAACGCAATATGCACTAATATCGTGTAAAAGGAACAACACAGGTTTTGACTTATGGGAAGAAGTCTCCGGGTCTAGCTTCTTCACTATCGCTGCGCAACATCGAGCACTTGTAGAAGGAAGTGCTTTAGCTCAACAACTTGGCACTTCGTGTACTCACTGTGATTCTCAGGCGCCTCAGGTTCTCTGCTTTTTGCAAAACTTTTGGACCTTGAAAGGGTTCATTCTTGCGAACATCAATACAAGCGACGGACGTACAGCCAAAGATGCAAACACTCTGCTAGCCTCGATACACGGCTTTGACCCTAGAACTGGGTGTGATGCTGCAACTTTCCAACCGTAAGCCTTACTGTTTGATACCCGACTACTTTGTACTGAGTTGAAAACAGATGCTCGGATCGAGCCTTAGCTAATCACAAAGTCGTTACGGACTCGTTCAGATCTGTTTACTCCCTCAACTCGGGTGTTGCAGAGGGACAGGCCGTTTCGGTCGGACGGTATCCAGAAGACGTATATTACGGTGGTAATCCTTGGTACTTATGCACACTTGCTGCTGCTGAACAGCTTTACGATGCCTTGTACACATGGAACAAACAAGGGTTCATGACGATTACCACAACCTCACTGCCATTCTTTCGAGACTTTAGCTCCTCAGTGGCAATAGGCACATACGCTTCATCTTCTAATACATATATCGGGCTATTTAGCGCGATACAAACCTATGCGGACGGCTACTTGTTACTCATACGAGACTATGTACAGCCTAATGGGTCTCTTTCCGAGCAGTTCTCCAAAAACGATGGCCAACCACTATCGGCATATGACCTAACATGGTCGTACGCAGCTTTTTTGACGGCTACAGCTCGTCGAGCCGGAAAGATTCCATTTCCATGGATCGAACCAAATGCTTCCATCCCGTCAACTTGCTCATCTACCTCAGCTAGCGGTACTTACTCCGCTGCTCCCACCAATACATTTCCAGCGGGACAGACTCCTATTACCGCCACGGCTACGGCATCACCTACATCACCCCCTTGTTCCATCGCTGAGACTGTCAGCGTGACGTTCAACGAGATTGTGACGACTCAATTTGGGCAGACAATCAAGGTGATTGGCAACACTGAAAAGATGGGGGCCTGGGATCCAACCAAAGCTATCGCTCTCTCAGCATCACAATACACTGACGATAATCAAGTCTGGTTTGGTGCTGTCGAGCTGAAATCCGGCACCCTTATTCAGTACAAATACATCAATGTTGCTTCTGATGGGACAGTTACATGGGAAAGCGGTCCCAATCGTGTGTATACCCCTTTGGTGGGGTGTGCAAGTGCAGCGGTAGTCAATGACAAGTGGCGATGATGGGAACAGTATAAACCTAGATAGTACTTAAGCAAACGAAACATAATTGGGAGCACAAATTGCAATTCATAAAATAGAACTGTCTCAAAAGATACTATTTCATTTAGTTCGGAGAAAATGAAGCGAGGATTCTTTATTTTCTGACTACTGAAATGCTTGATACCTGAACACTGTTCCCACTACCCAAATTCTTAACCCCTTGCTTAATACCTCCCAACAACCGAACTCCCAACACGTCTCTTTAGCCCCCTATATAAATGCACCGTCACATCCACACTCCCATCCTCTACCAGCTGATTCGCAAATCTTGGAACACCTCCCACCTCAGCGACTACACTACCATCGATTTGCAATACTGGCTCACTACTACGGTCTTCTTGTATATTCAATATCTTCCCGCTATCGTACTTGATAGAGAAATGGATGGTGTGTTTGGTAGTTCTGAAAAGGCGTGGGGGCGTGGGGAGGAGAGTTGTTTTTAGGGCAGGGTGCGTTGGGGTTGGAGGGGTAAAGTTAAGGGGCGTGAGGGGGGGGAGGGGATGAGGAGAACATTGAGAGGTCGTGGAAGGGCGGTGTAGGTAAGGGTGAGGATTTTTGATATGGTTTGAGTGGGATAAGAATCATGAGATATATGAAAGATTTAGATGCAGAAGTTGTGACTTATGTTTCAAATTAAGAGAGGTGAGGAATAGTTTGTAAGTTAGAAGTCAGACTCTACTTGCTGACTTTTAATTGGACATATTGTACATCTTTTCAGTAAGTAAGGAGGTTGTATATTTTGTTTACTTGATTGACTGTTAGGTCTTCTCCGAGGTTTTCTCGGCTTTATTCCAAGAACTTCCAATATTCGACTGATTTATATGTAATATTACTTAAGCAGCGGTGCTGGAATTATGATATGAGACTTGTTGACTCGAGGAGGTCAGTCACGTGTTAATGGTCAAATCAACAGCAATAAATTTTATGAAATTGGGAGAAGTCTTCGAGAGGGCCTGTCGAATGGTATAAGAAGATAGATTATCTTTGTAGGTGGTTTGAGTAAAGGCTCTCCTAATGATGTAAAGCTTCATTTCCCTAGTCACTAGAATTGAGAAAATATGGATCTTTCTCGAAACTTGTCGCTTCGCTCTTTCCAGGACAACATTCATCAATTCTCCGATTGAAACTACTCTCCTCCCGGATAATTTCGAATTTTAGTCTTCTCTTGCAAAAAACATCGGCTTTACATCTTTAACCACCATGGTCTTGCTCTTGATGCCGCCCACAACTTCTGCGAGTATTTTCCTTATCTGGCTAGGCTACCACAGCTGATGGATGAAATTCTGAATCTGTGGCATGTCTGTCTTTTCATTAGATACCGATGTCGGATACTCGAATAAGCTCAAGCACGTACTCAAACTCGTCGTCCGATGTTTACCTGCGGATTCGAAACGCGAACTCGAGCCTCGAGGGAGCGCTAGCTGTTGTCATCTCTGTTTCTCGCAAAGTCATAATAAGCTCCATTCAACGATGTCACAAGTCAAGATCAACGTTGCCCGAATGTGCATACTGCAGATTCTGGTACAAGCGAACATATTTTGATCGTTCTCCTGTACTTGTACAGGACACCTTTCGTATATATTTTCGGATGTGCACTTTCTTATTGCTAAATCTGAAATTTCCCAGAGATTTGTTATCGGGGAGTTTCTGTAATGGTGCAGGTTGCCTATTTTTCATGCTTGAGTTTCTGGATTCGTAGGCTTGTGTCAGAGCTGGCTCGACTCACTGACCGATCAGCTACCAGAACCAGGTTTGAAAGTCACTGATGAATAAGTTATGTATTAATACAGTAGATTGAAATGCTATATGCTTTTAAAACAACCATGTTGTAGCTTATGACGGCGTCGCTCGTGTCAAATGTCAAGTGCTTGTCGGACGTCAAAAATCTCCTTCGTTGATGTTGATTTGTTTCACGTACCGGGAGCCTCGCTGGAAGTCGATCCTATTACGTTCCAGTCAGTGGAGCGTCAAAGTTCCCTCGATCTTTAGTGGCTACCCGGCTATGGCGGATATAGAAAGGTCAAAGACCAGTCCTGAGAGTTTAGGTTGTACTTGGTGGAGCGAGGTGTTTCAAAACACAGAGCCTCACTGACCATGATTTAGCTGGGGAAGAAAGCTCCTGCGTTTAGACATGAATCCATGCGAAGGTAGACTACACATGTTCCACCCTTCCTAGTAAAGTTCCCCAAATTGTGGGGGATCTTCAAATATCAACCATTGGTGATAGCCACATTGCTTGCGAGTTGGTAGCTGCCTACGAATTGACACACATCACTCGATCTAAACTGTTATCACTCGCGAGAACTTGCCTGCTTCTGCGTTTTGATTTGCGATTATCAAAACGTGACCTATGTACTGCTTTTGGGGGCCCTTACCTGTCATCAAGCAACTTGGTAGTTTATGACTTCCCATTTCCCAGATCATGCTTTGCTCGTGATTTCTCTCTTCCTGTCTGTTCATTTGCCGTGCAAAATTTCCTAGCTTCAATCATTACTCCTTTTTTTTCCTTCGAGGCCTGGCTGCCCGGAACGACTCGTCATTTCACGATAGTTGCTTAATACCCCATAACGCACCCTCAATCTCAATAGTTCCATTCCTTTCAGGATGCAGCTTCCAATCATCCTCGTTCTATTCTTTTCAAGTTGTGCTCTATCACAGAAGAAGGCCAGCTCAACTCCTCAAGCAACAACTACAGCAACAAGCAAGGTTGCAGCAGTCCGCGTCCTTTCTCCTGCAACACCACCAACAGCATCAGATGTCCAGAACTCCATCGTGAATTGGCAAAAATCCGTTAATACAGTCAATGCCTACCTCGACGACCCACAGAATAAGACAAAACTAAACACCGCCATCGTCTTCGCCAAAGATGAACCTGTACAGCTCGCTACTCTCATGAAAGTCACGTCCCTTAACAAGGACGGCGTCAACGCAGGCAAGGTCCTGATGGGCAACTTCCCTAGCATTGTCAGCAACCTCAACATGGTCAAGACGGGTGTCATGACCACGGACGACGCTACCACGGCAGTGAATTTCAATCGTTGTTGTACAGTACTTCCGGCTATTGGGGCATTGTGGACGGCGGCCAGTTCTGCTACGAAAGCACAGGCGATGCCTGATATGCCTAACCTGGAGGGACAGTGTTCCCAAATGAGTTGTTCTAGTGGGACTAGTGGGAACGGTACGATGGCTGCTGTGCCGGGCGCTGCGATGCCAACAGTTGTGAGGTAGAGGCAGGTGTGAACAATGGTTCTGCCATTATATTTATTGTATCAGTTATTAGGATGAGGACGTCGCGGCGATTGTGCTGTTGTACATAGTGGGGATATGTAGCCACACTCATCATACACCACCGTGGTTGTCACTTGACTATCTGAAACACTAAAATAGACAGACTAAATGGTCTACAAATCCAGCAGGTGCTCGATCTGATTAATCCATATATCACTTCAAAGCGATGGGAACATCGGCAATTACCTTCAGTTGTACTTGAGACAGAATACGAGATTCATCTATTCCGTGATAATCGTTGAATACTTAGAAGTTCTACGCTAGGCGAAATTGACATCAGCGTCCCAATTCAAGCTTCAAAACATCTCCAAAAGTGCTTACATATCCACACACACATCAAAATGAATTTCAATAATACACATTTCTTCACCCACCAAGAAAAGCAACCAAAAAAAAACTAAAAGAAGGAATAACCTCTCAACCAAGGAAGCGGCAAAAATTCGGCACCGATTCGATTCCGACTAGGTGTTTGACTTGAATCATTAATACCCAGTGACCACCTTCTTTCTACAATTGGTGGCGGACAGAAGTGTTAATTATAAACATAACCGGCGGGACTGTGCTTGATTTGGAGGGAAAAGTAGATTAAGCTTTAAACGAGACCGAGTACATCTAACGCTGCACGGAAGGGGAAGATAGATCTATAGTCTTTGAATTGCTTGCTTTTGTCTTAACACAAAACTCCTATGTTCGCCCTTTTTCCATAATTCGTTACACCAAAGCACCTCGCCCACCAACCCTCAACAACGCCACCTTTTGCTCAGCTGTAATGGTTGCTTGAGGCAGTGCCTTCCCACTTCCATCTGATAATGGCAAGAATCCAATACCAGACAAATATGCAAGGTATCTGCCCATGATCTCCTCATCGACAAAGCCACCGGCTGATAGATCTTCAGAGGTGAATTTGGCATCTGACTTGAGTGCTGTGGCGGCGTTGATGTCGGACATCTCGGGGGCGATGGTGTCGGCTGGTAGGTCAGTGGTTGCGAAGTGGTAAAGTGGCATTCTGGTCGTGAAATTAGTCGAGAGCCTGCAGACGGGGTAATTATGGAGGATGAGGTAAAACCACTTACAAAGCGTGTTGCTCTCTGCCATCGTTAGCGGCAGCGTAAGCCTCTAATTTCTTGCTCCACACCGAGTATTTAACTTCTGGCACATCGTAACCATACGTTTGCAGATTAGCGAGATATTGTCGGAATGTCAATCGAGGATGACTGGTAACTTGGGCAACGGCAAGCGGTGTCTTTGGTGGGTTGAGTGCTGATGCAACAACAACTCGTGCAACATGGTCGACAGGCACCATGTTGACCGTGTTGGCGATGTCTGGTCGGCAACCAAGTTGTATACAGCCTTTTGCCATGCGGATCAGGAAGTCATCCGTGTTCGTGACCCCAGTATTCTTGTCTCCAGTAATGTACCCTGGTCGAACGACTGTTCCTCGAAGACCACGTTGCCCAGCTTCGCGGACGAGGTATTCTGACACCCATTTAGATTGGCCATAGCCTGTGCCTAGCCCTGTGGCACTTCCAGAGAGGTCGTCGTCTTCTGAGACTTCCTTGCCACTTTGAGACTGCTTGACAAAGTGATTTGTGTCAAGAACTGAAGTTGAAGACACGAAGGAGAGTTGTTTAGGTATTCCGGTAGCACAAAGGGAGAGAATGTCAAGTGTGCCTTGGACATTCGCAGGCTTGAGGTTGGAATATGGGTAAACCCAATGAACTTGGGCGCCGTTGTGAATTACAACGTTAACCTCATTTGCAAGCTTGTTCCAGTCCGTCTCCGAAAGGCCTAAGCGAGGATCACCCAGGCTTCCTGTCACGCAAGAAATTCGTGATATCCAGGTTGGATCCCAGACGCCATAAGCCTGGCATGTTTGAGTGACTCTGGCTAGTGCTGACGCCTGGTCTAGTGCTCTGACATGAGCAATGACTTTAATCGAAGGTGATGTGCGCGTGAGAAGATCTCGCAAAAGATAAGAGCCCAGAAAGCCTGTGGCTCCTGTGAGAAAGACCGTGATTGGTGTAGAAGTAGATAGGGGAGAGTTTGGCGAGAGAAAGATTTTAGGGAGAGTCGCTGCCAGAGCTTTGGCGTCCCTGGCGTAGTCCTCAACAACCTCCACCTCCTCGTAAGCCACACCATTATTGGATGAAGAGGTTCTCTTTTCGATTTGTGAAGCGAAGCCCTTCAGTGTAGGATTCTGAAAGATCACGCTCATGTTGATGCTGATACTAGACCACCTTCGGTTGATCTTGAATAGCATTTGTTGGGCCAAAATACTATGTCCGCCAATGTTGAAGAAGGAGTCGTTAGGACTGATTGTTCTCTCGTCAATGGTGGGTATTAAAGAGCCCCAAATGCTAGCAACTTCCTTCTCTGTTTCTGTCAATTCGATGTGCTCACCGACTGGTCGAGCTGCTGCAAGTTGGGCGGCATCAGGGAATGGTAGAGCTGGCTTGTCTTTCTTTCCATTGGGATTCAAGGGAAATTTCTCTAGTGGAACAATAACATCAGGGATGGCGTAAGAAGGTAGCTTTGTTCGCAGATACTTCTTGACATTGTCCCCAAGTGGCCAGAATCTGCGTAGTCGACCTTGGATGCCATATTCTGATGTATCGTCTTGCAAGCCATTCTGCTCAAGCCATTGTGGCCATTTCTGCATGTCAGGAACGATGTAGCTCACCAAGGTCTGCTCCTCATCCTTGTTTCTGCGTACAAGGGTGACGTTATCCATAACCATTTCATGGTCAGATAGATACTTGTCTATCTCACCAAGCTCGATTCTGAAGCCACGAATTTTGACCTGGTCATCTGCTCTGCCAACACACTCGACGTCGCCACTTGGCATATATCTCCCCAAGTCTCCTGACCTGTACATACGATCTCTAGGACCGAGATAGAACTCCCGCCATGGTTCTTCTGTTAGACTCTTTGTATTCTTCTTGTCATCCTCTACCCACTTGGAGTTGTCTACAAACCAACTATCAACAAATTTCGTCTTTGTAAGCTCGTCGCTTCCGAGGTAGCCCTCCGCTAAACCAGCGGCTCGAACGTAGATCTCTCCAATCTCTCCAATATCGCATACGCGATTTCGATTTTTTTGGTCCACGATCAAAAGCTGAACATCCTTCATACCCTTTCCAGCAGGAATGACGTTGCCCATATTTTCAAGGTAGTCTGGATCCGAGGCTCTACTTGGGATCTCATAGTAGCTGACTGCTCGCTGGGTTTCCGTAGTGCCATACATATTGACGATGAAGACATTGGCTGCTAGTCTTTGCAGGGCCTTACAATCTCTCTTGATGAGAATATCTCCAACGAAGAAGGAGTGGTGCAGTGCTGGAAATTCTGCACTAGCTCCTCCTACGAGAATCTGTCCCATGGCTGGAGTCAAGTGGGTGACTGTGGCACCATGCTCCCGCATCCATTCAGCAAGTCTTTCATGCTGAATATCATCCTTAGAAGGCACTAAAAGCTGTGCACCTAAGAAAAGCGGAGTGAAGATGTCTCGCTGAATTGGGTCGTGAGCAATGCCACTCAACATGGTAAACTTGTCGTCCTTGGTGAGGTGGAAGTTCTCTGCCATCCAGTCAAAGTAATAAGCCAGTGAGTAGTGTCGCCCCCTGACACCCTTTGGTCGCCCTTCAGAACCCGAGGTGAACGAGAGAGTAGGTGTAGAGTCCGGTCCCACAACAATACCTGGTCCTTGACTTTTGAGTGAAAACTGCTCGCTAAAGACATCTTTACCACTGAGACTGCCACCAACAAGTGTGCCATCATCTTTGAGCTCCAATGCGGGAACTTCAGTCCGTAGCTGTAGGTTTTCCTTGATGAAGTCCCGAACCTTCTCAGTCAACTCGCCTGCTTCTCTAGTCGCTTTTTCAATAACAACCAATGCTCGAGGCTTGGCAACGTCAAGATAAATGTTTTGTCGATCCGGAGGGTATGAAGGGTCGATGACTGAGAATGTAGCTCCCGCTTTCAAGATGCCCATAACAGTGACAACTAAATCGACTCCTCTGTGACTGTAGGACATGACTACTTCTCCTCGTTGAATGCCTGACTGCACCAGGTGGTGTGCCAGAACATTTGAGGCTTCATTGATTTGTCGGTATGTGAATTCCCTCCTCGGTGATGATGCTGAGGCTGTTTCCACAACGCAAAGTCTATCTGGATGGGCTTTAGCATTGACAGCGAATATATCTTGGATTGCTCCACGGAATGCAGACCAATGAAGGTCAGCGGTAGGATCAGGGAGCGCCGTTATAGTTTTGGCCATGTTGAAATCAGATGGGAGAAGAGGAGTGTCCAAATTTTCACCTGGTTTTCCAGAAATTTGAATATGGATGCAATTGGGATCAGCCAGGAACGGTAAATATGAGTCGACCGCCCTTGCACAAAACAGGCGAAGTAATTGTTTTGCTCGGAAAGCCTTATTGTCTCTTGAGGAAAACGGAATTTTCTCTCAACAAGTATTTGAAGAAAAGAAACACAAACTAGATAGAAGTAGTCACGAAGAATTTTAATCCGCAAAATTACTTTGATAGGGCTCAATTGAACTTTTTCATATTTGTCTGAGTAGAAGTTCAACTGGTCGGAAAATTTATGTGCCGTCATCGGAGGGTCACGTGTCATTCATTTATTCAAGCTCGTCCCAAGGTACCCTATATATTTTTTGAATTGGCGTTGATGTCTTCCATGATCTCTCTTTAATATCGAATAATCTTCTATATGCCTCTTACTAGCGTGAAATTACATCATTTCATGGATAAGGTCGCGTCTATAATTAGTCGTTGGGTCTTTCGCTAGATAAGATACTGAGGCTGACGTAAGGATCCAGAAAAGGGATGGGGAACCTTGACTCTGGGGACAAATTTATTGAGAACAGACCAAGAGCCCATCCTGCTTGCTTAACGCTATCCCGCCTTATCATTTCTTCCTTGTGTGTCACTTCCATCGCGAGGACTTCAGGCGTTCTTTCTTCTCTTTTCTTCTTCCCAACCTTGTTTTAATCAACCAACCAACCTTCCTGACGAACACGTTTGCAACGAAGATCAACCGTGTAAGATAATAGGGGTGCGACCGAATACTTGACGAATATCCACGAGGCCGAGCCACTTCGCGACAAAGACGTCAAGATCGCCTTGTTCGATGCAGCCATAGACAGTACCCTACGATTCCTGATACTCCGCAATTGGTGAAACCAATTCAAGATGCCGGTCCAACGCAGCCTCTTCGGGAAGCCAGTGCCCAATCTGCCTCCACGGAGGATGGCAGTCCTGCTAAGCACAATCGCTGTATTTGCAGTTATCACACTGGTCTTTACGCTTCCTAGTTCAATACCATCAGGGCCGTCGCTGGGCAGGTTCACGGACCATAGAATATCTCTCCCAGCGCTGCCTAAGAAGCTACCTTCGCCGAGTATTCTCAACCCCTTCAGACAAGCAGCGCATCCACCGCCAGAACAGAAGAACAGCACGAGTGGCGAGGCAAAATGGTTCAGCAATTGGAACTGGCTGAGCCCGTTTTCATCTTCGGTCACCTTGGACGAGAATCGATCACTACTTCCACCTCTCTTCCCTCGCGCGCCGATTTACACATACTACGATCATACTGCCGTCAAGGATGAAGGCCTCAAAGAAGCACAGAATGCCTTGCTTCTTACTTGGAGAAGAGCTTGGTGGGCGCAAGGGTTCAAACCAATTATTTTAAGTCCAGCGGAAACCATGAACAACCCCCTCTATGCAGAGCTTCAGATGAAGGACTTGAACGAGCAATTAAAAAATGATATGTCGAGATGGCTTGCGTGGGAAAACATGCGATCCGGCATTTTATGCAATTACATGACTCTACCCATGGGACCACAGGAGGACTCGCTTTTAACATTCATGCGAAATGGCAAATACGTCAAGTTGACGAGATATACGGGTCTGGGTAATGGACTTTTCGTTGGATCCTCTGCGGCGATCACAGCTGCCGTGAAGGAATCTTTGGCCAACAAGCAATCAATGAACACCACCACGGACTTCATCGGTACAATCAACGACAAGGAGGTTGATGAGGAGTCAAGAACTTTCGAGGTCGATTCGAAGCACGATTCGATTGCATACTACGACAACAAGACAGTCACCGAGAAGTATCCAAAGATCGCCAAGGAGATTCAAGATGATCCTGCGAAGGGACTGCAAACCTTGAACAAACTCATTATCTCCCACCTACACACCACTTGGCAGAACAGATTCTCCGATGGGATTGCTGTTTTGAAACCATTTCCTGAACACATGTCTGCCGCTGTTGCGCCAGCTCGCAAACTTGCAGATTTCCTCGCCCAGTGCCCAGAGTCACCGATGCCAGCATCATGTCCTCCGAATAAACCAAAATGCAAGCCCTGTGTAGCCTCGACTCCTCTACTCATTAGCACGCCTCAGAATTACAAAAATACATCTACTCTGTACACGATCGGCACGGTTCCTCATCCTTATACTATGGCACTCCTGTCGGCCTTCCGAGACGATATCGACGTTAGGTGGATAAGAAGAGAGTCTGACCGTGATCCTTGGCTCACCAAATTAACACAATTTCTCCTGGGAACTGGAGTGTCTGGCGCGCCACGAGTCATCAAATTCAAGGAAGCTGTCGCTGGAGCGCAAGAGATGTATCATTCTTTATGGGTTACACCAGAGAAGGATTTACCGCACGACCTTGACTGGAATTTTGGTTTTACGATTCCTCAGAATGCTACAGATACAGGCAAATCCGAGACACCTGTTCCTGGACCAGAACGCCGGCCTCAAGCGAAGCCTGATCCAAGAGACGGCCCGGTCGCGACCCCAGAAGAAATCAAGAAAGAGAAAGACCTACTCAAAAGAGCAATCGAGTTTGGTAAAGTCAGAAGTGAATCTGAAGAAAAGCTGCGAGGGGCCATTGAGAAATGGAACCTAGCAGATACGGAGGCATGGAGGTTTGCAAGGGCATTCTTGGCTAGAAGCCGAGTTGAACGTTTACAGTGGGCGGAAGAAGAGAAGAAATACGCTGGAGGTGCAGGAGCCGAGCGTGGAAAGAGTGAGGGATGGGGTAGATGGTTTGATGAGCGATAGAGAGGCGTTCTTCTGATTTAGCATGTTTTACTTTATTCTGGGGATAATACCTGTACTTGAGTGTAAAAGGTAGAATGGGCGGCGTTCATGGGGTCACATCCCTTTCATAGCTTGTACTGCTGAGGACCTGTAATATATGATTTGATACCACAAATGAAGCCTAATCGAACGGAACACCAATTTTTTATATTAGGCAGTTTTATAGGTAAGGACTGTGGTCTATCGAAGGCTGATGCAGGATGTTGAAGTCTACAGCATTTATTCGGGGTTGAAACCTTCCAGTTTCGTCTCACCCTCGGACAACAATTTCAACAAACATGAATTGGAAATGAGAAGGCAACAAGGAGAGAAGCATGAGAGAGATCCTCCTCATCGGGCTTAAACTCGAACAGTATCACCACCCATCTCACCACTCATCTCTCGACTAGTCACGCCTCGTCGAGTCTCTCCCTCAAACAAATTTGAAGTATCACCACCCATCTCTCCGCTCAACTCACGGGAGCCAACGCCGTTCTCACGAACATTTCCTTTCCCGTTCTTGACCGAACTCTTTTGCTGGACACGATAAGCCTCGAGAGCCTGCTTCCCAAGCTCGAGCGAGAGCTCTGCCTGCTTGATCGAAGCGCTCAGCGCTTTTGCAACTGAGTCCTGTTCTTCCACAGCATCTTCCTCCTTCCCATTGATAACACTTCCATTAGTAGCACCATTTTTATGGGCGTCCCTCTCCTCGATCAATTCCCGAATATGACCATTGAGGTACATGCCCGCCAACTGACTGGCTTTCATATCCTTCGCACCGGATATGAATCCCTTGCACGTCTGCGTTCCACAGAGGCAGTCGAAGCCTTGTGCCATGTTCCACTCGGTGCTCGGGTAGAAGAATGTTAGCTCTTGGCCTGCTTTGAGACCGGATGGGCCGACGAGGATGCTTAGGGTGGAGGTTTCGAAGATCTATTCCTGTTACAATATTGCTATTAATCAGCTCGGTTTCTTCTTGTTTCTTTCTCTATCTTTGTAGGGGATACTTTAGATGGGGGAGAACTAACGACGCTGGGTTCACAAGAGTGATTGATGTACACCAAATCACTGTTCAGATTCAAATGCTTCTCTTTCCCGCATTGGACCGTAGCATAGGTTGCGATTGGGGCGAAGGTACACGGCGGGAAAGACATCTTTGCGTAGAGAGCAAATGGCGGGAGATCGATGGTAGAGAGAGATTTGGAGGTGAATTCTTGAGAGGCATTGACACCGTAGTTGACCTTTTGAATGCTCGGGTGAGAGGGCTGTTCCCAGTCTGGAGTTAGTGGTGCCATTTCTGGGATTTTTTGAATATCGCTGTCGAAGTGAAGTTCGAAAGATTCCGTCTTTGTTTTGATATAGACGCTGGTTGGAGTTTGGGAATTTGTGGATTATTGCTTGCTGTCAAATGCAGACCTTTTTGCTTGGTTCTCTTCGAAGAGGGTTATCAAGAATTAAGTACACGGAAACCTGGAAGCATATGGGAGTTCTTTCCGGATGAGAGGAATGGTACTTGAGTACTTGATCATGTGTCGAGAGGAAGATGCAGGAACCCGCTTTGAATCTTGGATATCCCGACATGGCGGGGCATATTCATTGGCATGACCGAGGTTGTTTCGGAGGGGTAACTATTCAGTGCAATGGTGGGGTTGGGATTGCAAATCACTTACATTGCTTCAAATTGAGCTTCGACAATGGAGATCAAGAGACTCTTTTCTGTTTCCGGCAGATGATATTCTAAATTTGAGAAAGTTTGATATGGTTGGAAGAACATGTTCCCAGCGTTTTGACATGTGATCTGTGGGTCACGAAGTTATTTCTATACCCAAAAAGTGTCAGTAATTCAGATTGGATGCCTCGGGCGAACACAATATTAGCAATATGTACAGTATGTAATATCTGAATTCTATAAGTTTGAAGCCTCATGTTCTTAACAAAACTTTTATATATTGACTTATTTCCTCTTTTGGACCTTACGTCATGGAGTATCATCGTCATTGAGTACAAGTGTCTACTAGTAGTACAAACACTTCCGTGGAAAGCGTCTCTGCTATTAATTTTGAGTGGTATTGTGCATCCGTCTTATAAATCTTGCTTTTGCTCTTTTCTTTTGTTAATTAAATTATTGTTAATGAAAATAATAGGTTGCTATGATAGGCACCGGGTCCATGGGAGGTGGTATGACCCTTCTTCTCGCTGACAATGGCATCTCGGTGTCAATCAATGACCCATCAGATAAGGCTGTTGACGAATAAATCAAATCTGGCGAATCTCAAGGTATCAAAGATAAACTTACAAAATATTCCGATTACGAAGACCTCTGCAACTCCGTTCCCTCTCCTCGAATAATCTTCTTCTCACTCCCTCATGGCACCGCAGGAGACACAGTAGTGACAGGCTTACATCCATATTTATCAAAGGAGATATCAGTATTGATTGCAGTAATGAAGAATGGGAGAATACACAAAGGAGACAGGGGAAATTGGTCGCTCAGGGTGTCTACTATATTGGATGTGGTGTTAGTGGTGGGTATCAAGCTGCGAGGAGAGGGCCGAGTATGTGTCCAGGAGGTGAGGACAAGGCGTTAGATATTGTGTTACCATTGCTGCAGAAAATGGCTGCGAAAGATAATGAAGGTAAACCTTGTGTCGCGAAGAATGGGATGGGTGGAGCCGGGCACTATATGAAGATGATACACAACGGGATTGAGCAGTGAGACAGCAGAAAATTGATCGAGAGACTTGGCTAACATGTCTTGAAGTGCCATGATGAGCGCAATCAGCGAATCTTGGACCATCATGAATAAACACATGTGCATGGATTACGACTCGATAGGCAAGGTCTTTGAACAGTGGTCATCAGACGGAGAACTAGCTAGTTTTGTAGATATTCTCATCAACCACTTACTGGTCACACAAGACAAATACATTTCTTGTCAAAATCGACGCGGATATTTGCGAACAAAAAGATAAGAAAGGAGATCAGGTGCTTGGAGACGTCCAAGATAAGGTGGTGCAAGATATTGATGGCTCGGAAGGGACTGGTATCTGGTCGAATACGCAAGCAACCGCACTTCACGTCCCTGCATCAACTCTATCAGCAGCACATTATCTTCAGATTGTGTCAGCATTCAGAGGCCAACGACAACATGTCAAAGAAACATTCCATGGTTCATTCCTCCCGGAGAAGTTCGAGTTCTCCAATAGCAAGGAGGAGGGAGTCTTCATTGAGGATTTACGGAGAGCACTTTATACCACTTGTTTAGTGTCTTATGTGCAGGGCATGAGCATAATAGACATCGCCGACAAAGAGAACAAATGAGCCATCATGTGCCATAACATCGTCCAAATACGGAAAGCAGGCTGCATCATCCAATCCGACCATATATCCTCCCTCGGTGCTATATTTCACCCCAAATCCGACTCTCCCCACAAAAACCACAACCTCCTCTACGAACCAACAATTGTAGAAGAGCTTAAAGCAGGGTACGAGAGCTTGAAGCGGATTGTCTCGAAAGGTCTAATGACTAATACTATTATTCCTTCAACGAGCGCGACTTTGGAGTATTTGCAGTACTCGGGGAATTTTGAGTTGCCGACTAGCTTTTATGAAGCCGAGTTGGATTATTTTGGGAAGCATATGTTTGATAGTAAGAGTGCAGATAAAGGATCGGGGAAACCGTAGACGGGAGCTCATCATCTTGAGCGGAAGCCTGCGTAGGAACAAGGCCTCTGATGGGAGAACAGACACTGCAAGATAAAACGATTGTACACGAGTATTGATGATAATTCAATGAAGCACACGACGGAATAAACCAATTTCTCAAGGAGTCTTCCCATACTCTCTATACGCATCGGAATCGTAGCTTCCTAAAGTTCTTGATGGTAACAGCATTAAGAAGACATTTACTCCAAGAAATGGCGTCTTTTGTCAAGATGCATCGAAAAAGCTCGACACCACGAGTCTTGCAATACATTACTCCTCAAGTAAGCGAGGTTAAGCAATCTCTAAAGGGATCGGATGCTTCACAGCAAAAGCTCTAGCAAAAACATCAAATATCTAATGGTGAAGATAGGAATTAACGATATAGGAATACTATTATAATTCTATAGGGAGAGGCTATATCATCTCATGACGCATCATTGATTTGTTTCCACAAGGCTCTTTCCAACTCTCCTCGTTTCTGACCAAAGTCGTAGGCTTCCATAAACGTTTCAAAATATTTAAAGCTGCCGTACAAGAGAAACTACGAAATGCCACAACTTTCAAGGCCTAATAAATTGTTTTCCTACCAGCTAATCATTTCCGTTGATTCATTTTGTGGAAGACTTTCCCCAAGTGCCGACGAGTTCGGCAAACGTCTCAATTGAGTTTGTGCGAAGCCTCAGGACCACAAGAGCGAGGACATTGCTCTTCTTAAACTAGTAGATGGGACAAGCTAGCTATATTACCTCTATAAACTAAATATAACCGCAGACACAGTACCTTAAGAATACTCCTTGCTATCTTCGTATCGCAGGATCACCAAAATGAGCAAAGCCCCATGTTGACATGTGGCAAAGGCACGTAAGCAAGACATCTTTAGTTTGTATGATTTGATAACGGTCAAGCCGTGTTAGAAATTGATGAAAGAAATAGTTCTAGAATGGTCTGTATCCTAGAGAAGGAGGGAGTGTTGCAAGTAGGAGGAGGTCATGGGTGACCAGAAACACTCCCAAACAAGCACTACAACGAGCCTTGACCGACCTCGCCTGGATAGCGCTCATCACCTTGCAATATTCATGCGAAGCTTGGATAGATAGCAGGATTAAATGTAGCGTATGAAAGAGTATTCGCGCTCTAGGCCACTTGAATAGGACGTGAACTTTAAACTGTGTGCTGTGACAGTGAAGGGACGATACGAAGCTCTTGAACTTGATGGCAACAGTCTGAACAAGATTTTGTGTAAGGTAATATCTCATCTCCCGCCGACATTTGAAATGTGACTAAACTTGCTGGTCTGTCCAAGACGCGTGATAGCATTATTGGATGCGTCATAATGCGACCATCATGAGGTTGACAGTGTCGGTAGACCCTAGAAAGCGACCCTGCTCTCTTCGCCGCATAGACTGCTCCGAAAGCGCTTCTGACTGTTTTAATCCCAGTCCCCATTCTTACTAAGAGCTTACGTCAAAGCCTGTTATAGTAAAACAAAGTTTAAAAAGACCAATTGAGCGCATCTAGTTCTCCTCGTAGACTCTTTGAAACGTTCTCGATACTGGGAAACTTCAACGTCAAGACCAGATGTTTTTTTCAAACCAAAAAGGAAAAGATGATAAAACTCGAAATAATCCTCTACTAGCCCAAAAGTCAAAGCTCGTCAAAACAGCCCTTTTACTATTGGGCGATTCTCCAATTGACAAGGAGATAAAGTGACAAGGTATGTAAGCAGACAACCTTAATCTTACAGTACGACCGGCCATCAGCGATTAGCCCATCTTGAGTCATCCATCCATAGGGCCGAGATCTATTCCATCCTTCAGAAATACTGTCAGCATCCATGGCTTCGTGAAAGCTTCGAGACGCCGTATGCTCGTACATGCTTTGAAGAGCTTACCGTGATGCTGACTGAAGGAATAATTAATTAATCCTTTGATGTCGGAATAAATTGATGAATATTTCGTCTTCCCTACGAAGATACCGGCTGATCATCATGATTTGTCTGCCATGCTATAAAAAAGGGGGAAGAATCTTCAGGCGCACTCGGAATTTCGGGCCTAGACAACACCAAGTTCTTGGAACCTGGAGAAGATAAAAGTCCCGTGCGGGACCGGAAATTCCCATCATCCCCGAGATCCCGATCTGTACTTCGCTTCGAAGCGCCGTCAAGGATCCTCGTAAAACCCTGGTTCACATCAGCGTATCGCAGGGGCCATGCGTTCTTGGATTCTTGGGAGGCATCGTGCATCCCCGAATAGGAAATTCCGAGTGTTGTATTTAAGAGAAATAAGGTGGCCAACATCGCTAAGTGTGGTACCAAAGTACATATGTATTATTTCTAATATTTTTAAGAGACAACAGATTGGATATCATCGAGCATCTGGCTGTCGGCAGATATCAACACCACTTCCTTCTCACTCACACGTGTTTCTCAAGACATGTCTTGGCGGCCCCCTTTCTAAACGAGCACAGTCCAAGCAACAGATTAACGCCCCTCTAGATCTATCCCAAATTCGAATAGCATTACAACAGATCCTATTGCCACGAGGTTTTAAACTCAACGGGTCATTACAGCCTCCGCACTGCTGTGGCTAACTGTGTTTTTCTCCCGCTCTTGAAGCTCTTCGTTTTGGATAGGAGTGAATTGCTTGAAGGTGCTCTTGTCGCCTGGAATAATCGTTCCTGGGTGTACGATGTTCATGACGATTAGAGCGAAAAGCATTGGTACGGCATCGAGAACGTATTGGTAGACTTCGTGGTTCCAGAGTTCTTGGGTAAGTTTGCTCTTGAAGTCACCAGCGAACTCAAGCATACGGTAGATGATACGTACCTACAGGTGCGTTAGTACAGTATTCGTAGATATATGGAGTAGGGACTTACACAGATGAAGAAAAGGGATGCACCAAGTGTGATGGCAAGTTTCCTTGCGCGCCTCTGATGCTCAGGAGAAGCCTCGACTTTGACGCGCTTCTGGAAGGTGTAGACCAAAAAGGTAAAGAAGAGGATGAAGAACAATTGGAGGACAAGGCCGCCAGTGTAAATTCGCAATCCTGTTCTCTTTGTGTTGAGATTCTTGCTGACAACTAAAAGACCGCCTCCAATCTGAACAATGAAAGAACTAAAGAGTGTTAGCAAAGTTGTCCGTTGCGAAAGCCAGCCAGGGAGTCAATTACAAGATATCAAGGATTACCCAGCAAAGAGCCATTCGTTGCGCGCGAATTTTGAATAACTTTTGATCTGGTAGATACTGGAAAACCATACGACCAAGGAGCATATAGTCGAAAGCGTTGATCCAAAGAGGAGCCAGAAGGAAGAGCAGGAACGAGGGAGTGTAGATGCCCATAGATAGAGGATTGTAGATGGAGATGTTTCGGATGAGAAAAGACACTGTTTCCCATAGAGCTCCCATAATAAGCGCCCAGCAGAAAGTAGTTTTGTACTTCCGTGCTTGGAATATATGGACAGCCGAAACGATCGCGAACAAGACTGTGAAGAGAATCGAGGCTGGAAGGGAAGGACAGAACGCCCACTGATTGTCCGGATTAAGTTGGGCTGTAGATAGTTTGTTAGGTATGAAATTTTAAAAGGTAACCTATTACTTACATTCACATTTTGGTCCCGCCATCTTGTAGAACGTGTGCGGAAGTCGAAATCTCAAAGTATTATTGAACGCAACGTCAAATAGATGTACACTTTTGCTTTGGAGTGGACTGTTTAGCGAGTTGAAGGTTCCTGAACGTGGTGGGGACACCTCAAATATAAATGTTCGAAGGCTGAAACCTAGGCTGATCAAAAGAACGATTGCGCCCCAAAGCGCCTCATGGCACCTTGCAACTTGAGCTAGGGGGTGACGAGGACGAAGAGCATCCCACGCAGGGTTAGCGGGACGTTGTAACGACATCTGAGCCAGTAGATATCCCTGTCGTGCATGTCAGGTAATATCCTGCTCGCCAACCGAAATCTGAAGTCGGAATAAGCTGTGCTATTATCGGAGGATCTTTGCTGCCGAGCATGATGCTTGACATACGAAATCGCTTTAATTTGCTTTGATTCGCTCCATCGGAGTCAAAAACTTCAATCTACAATCCGACCCTGTGCAATGGAGATGATCCAACAAGATGGTGAAGCACTGCCATGAGTCAAAGAACGAAGAATATCAACATATCATGCTGGAATTTTAGGACATTGCGTTCACCGACCCCACGTCGTTCTCAAAGACTTCCTTATTGCGCAATTGCAAGTACATTCATCAGGCTTGAAACCCCAAAAACTGAGTATCATTATTGCATACACTGTTTCCCAGCAACCACGCACTTTGGTTGGTGTGTCAAATCCCAGGAATGCTGCCGAAGCCAATTCGCAATGTGCGACTCGAACCCGTGTTGTGTGAACAATACAATCCAAGTCATTCTTAAGCCCAAAAACTCTCATGTGCTTACAGCTTTACTGCTGAATATGACCCATCGCAGAGGTGCATATCCAGCTCTATCAAATCATCCTAGCCTCGTGGAGATGGATGTGGAAGATATCTGTTCATCCAGCCTGTCAAAAGCGAAGAATATGTAAAACCAGCATGTGTCTGCAAGAACTTTGCACAGCCCAGCTTGAGCGCCAGACTGATTTTTTTTTGACACGAACGCGTCAGCTTAACCTCAGCTGGCAGGAGCCAAGGAGGCAGATGCAGGAGCATCGTTTGATACTTGCTGGCTGCCAGTCTGACACCATGGGCTTTCCCAAGAATGACCAGACATTTGGCTAGTGATCTCGAATTCGAGATACAGTCAAAACAGGATTAAGCAATTCGGATAGGAAACGCCATTTCTAGATAATGCCAAAGAGTAATCCAATGCCAAGTTTGATTGCGATAGAACACTAAAGGAGGATTAACCGTTTATGACTTGCAATTTCCGCACGACTGCCTCTGTTGAGAAGTGATGCATGGAAGTACAGCATCTGCAGTGAAATTATCTTGGCTCTAAGTAGTTGAGTCTTGACACGGAGGTATTTTATCCAGCTGCTACTGAGCCTCATTCTTGATTGCTTGGATTCCGTACACTTGCACCATTTTCTATAGAACAGATAAACACCCAGAGACTCGACCCGCGATGATGAAATTCATGAAAATACCGAGCTTCGGGATATGGAGAATTTGAAAATGAGAGCCTTTCCACCAAGCGGTCCAAAGGTATGATCTTTTTTGATGTTGTTTCGATGAAGCAGAAGAATTCCTCGGCTGCGTCATCGGCATCTTTTAAATGTCGGGCAGTCGCAAAACAAGCGCCGCGTGAGCTTAATCTAGAGCCTCAACTAAACGTCACACAACAACATCATGCGCCCACGAGATTTTAGCAAGTAGGAAGCTCCGCACTATACTGCCGATGATCTAGGAGGCTCGATGAGATACCAGGAAAGTACTGGCAGGAATCCAGTCGAGGCTGGCTAGCTGTTGCGATGCTTTCTGCCTTCACAGCTCGGCCTATTGTTGAGCTACGCCAGCGCGACAAGTCAAAGATTGAGTCAATATTAGCCTATGGTTCGTGGAACGGAGGCGTTCTTGTGATGGTGAAACTAACATGCTATAGGCGATCGTCTACTTGTTGGATTGAACACAGGAAGCTTGCGAATATATCGTGTAAATGAGATCCCAAGGGAGGACGGCCAAGAAAATGGAGCTGCGAAAACAGACGATTCGGCACCACCTCCTGCGGAGCCTGCCCCCAAGCCAGTCGACTTACTTCGAGAGATAGAAAAGTTTTCGCCTCGAGGCATTGAACAATTGGCGCGGATCAAGGAAGCAAATGTGCTTATTTCCCTCTCGAATTACTATGTTTCGATACACGACCTGCAGTCGTATACGTTGCAAGAACAGTTAACGAAGACAAAAAATGCCACAACATTCGCAGTAACCTCGAACATTGTGAAGGACTCTGCAACTGGGATCCTAGAGATCATTTCGAGACTAGCTGTAGCAGTAAAGAGAAGGCTGTTACTTTGGTCATGGCATGAATCAGAGTTGGAGCCCGATGTAGTTGAAATAACTTTGCCAGAATCCATACGAACTCTGACGTGGACATCTGCAACTAAGGTTATATGTGGGATGAACTCTGGATATGTCATAGTCGATGTGATCAGTCAAGAAGTAGAGGAGATAGTTGGGCCGGGCGCAATTGGAGGTGCAGCTGGAGCGCAAGGTAGCCGGTTTGGTGGAGTTGGGTCGGCAAGTATGGGTTACATGGGTCTTGGTGGATATATACCAAAGCCACTGGCAACGAAACTGGCAGATGGCGAAATGCTACTCACTAAAGACATCAACTCTTTGTTCATCACTTCAGAAGGGAACCCATTGAACAAGCGGCAAATACCATGGCAATCAGCTCCTGATGGGATAGGATATTCTTATCCCTACATTCTCGCTCTTCAATCGCCTTCCAAGGGAGCTCTGGAAGTCAGAAATCCGGAGACTTTGTCGCTATTGCAGACAATAACGTTGCCGAACGCTAATCAGCTGCATTTCCCACCACCTACCGTCAGTCTCACTCATGCGGGAAAAGGCTTTCATGTTGCCAGCGACCGGTGTATATGGCGAATGGGAGCCACAGACTACGATTCTCAAGTCGATGTCCTCGTCAAGAATGGCCTTTATAACGAAGCTATAAGCCTCTTGAACATGCTAGAGGATGCATTACTTCGCAATAAGGAAGAGACACTAAGAGAAGTCAAGATCCAAAAGGCACAGGTCCTGTTTGACCAGAGGAAATACAGAGATGCTATCGATATTTTCTTAGCAGAAGACGTTCAAGCTCCGCCAGAGAGGGTAATCAGACTGTATCCTCGAGTTATTGCAGGCGATCTCTCTACTGTTGAGGAGAAAACCTTAGACCAGGAAGAAGAACTTGAAAATGGCCGTAAGTACTCAAATGGCGACTCAACTACGCCTCCAGGCGAAAAGCAGGAAAACGTTGGATCACCAAAGCCTGTGGCCATCAGTAAGTTGATGAAGAACCATAATAAAGCGAACTCCGATACTTCATCTATACGCTCCTTCATGAAATTGGACAATGCCGAGGGGAGCGAAACAGGCAAGGCAGCTGATGAGGGACCACTAGAGGGGCAAGATCTAATCAACGCTGCGCTTGAACTCAATGCATTTCTCGTAGACGCACGGAACAGAATGAAGAGATGGCTCGACGCAGAGACTGGAAAGGTTCTTCCGTACGAAAGTTCGAAGAATGGTCAAAATGGACAGAACGGCCCGTCCCAAGCATCATTCGAGTCGTTCTTGGTTGCGCCAGCATCCGATATGGAGAAGGATAGGGAACAGAAGTTGCGAGACACAGCTAAGCTGATTGATACAACCCTCTTTCGATCATACATGCTTGCCAGGCCTCAGTTGGCTGGATCTCTTTTCCGAATTCCAAATTTCTGCGATCCTGATGTCGTGAACGAGAAGCTGCTAGAGAATGGGAGGTACAACGACCTTGTAGACTTCTTCCATGGCAAGAAATTGCATCGTCCGGCATTGGAGCTCTTGAAAAAGTTTGGCATGGCTGAAGGTGAAGACGAAAGCTCGCCTCTTCACGGACCACAACGTACAATCGGATATTTGCAAAACCTACCACCAGAAATGATAGACCTCATCCTAAAATTTGCGGAGTGGCCACTCAGGGCCAATCCAGATCTCGGTATGGAGATCTTCTTGGCGGACACTGAAAATGCAGAGACTTTGCCACGAGACAGAGTTGTGGAATTTCTTCAAGGAATCGATATTGACCTTGCAGTAAGGTATATGGAACATGTTATAAACGAGCTTAACGACATGACACCTGAGTTCCACAATGAACTGGTTTCGGCATATTTGAAGGACCTAAAAGGTCAGAAAGAGCGGGACACTGAGCACTGGAAGGATTTGATGAGTAGATTAATTTCGTTCATGCGTTCAAGCAAGCAATATTCTTTGACGAAGGCTTTTGGGAACATACCTAGAGATGGTAAGATCACACCAAGACATCTTTTGTATTTGTGCTAACTAATGACTAGATCCGTATTTTTACGAAGCACAAGCCGTTGTACTGAGTAGTATGAAACAGCACAAGCAGGCTCTAGAAATCTATGTTTTCAAGATTCAAGATTTTGTAAAGGCAGAAGAGTAAGTTCTTCTCAGAATTTGAGATGATAGTGCTAACAGTTTTTAGATATTGCAATCATGTGCATCTACAATCCGAATCGTCGCCGGCACAGTCAGGCCGAGTATCTACGTCAGAGCCAGATGATCCACTGCCCTCAATATATCACACGCTACTATCACTTTACTTAAAACCGCCTCCTCCATATTCTCCTCAATGGCCACCAGCGCTAGATCTACTTTCCAAACATGGGTCTCGCCTTCCTGCCTCATCGACTATGAGTCTGATCCCTACCACCTTGCCTGTTGCAGAATTAGAATCATACTTCCGTGGGCGCATTCGAGCTGCGAACTCGATTGTTAACGAGGCACGCATCATCGCTGGGATGCGAAAGAGCGAGGTCGTAAGCGCACAAGCCGGTTTACTACTTGGTGACGGTATTCCTGGAGGCAAGGGTGGCCGAAATCGAGCAGTATTCGTGGAGAAAGAGCGAGTTTGTGGAGTTTGCCACAAGAGACTAGGTGGCAGTGTGATCTCGGTACTCCCAGACAATGAAGTTGTGCATTATGGATGTGTGAATAGAGCAGATAAGAGGGCTGCTGGTAGTGGTGGTATGGATGCTCTGCGGTCGGCGTCGTGGAGGCGATGAGTGTTCGATATGATGTTGTCCTGATACACATTTTACATAGCGCAGGAGTTTGTTCTTTCCGTTCTGGGCCGTTGGCATCGGTCGATATACCACTGCATCTTCTCATGCCATAGCAGATGCATCTCCAGATTCGAATCACAGTTTCTCCTTCGGTGACTGTCTTAAGCTGCCTCAGTCTTCCTCGACAACCTCTTCCCCATAAGTATCCTCCTCCTTGGCCTCATCAACTTTTGGCCCGTTCGCTGTCCCTTTCTCGCCTTCGCGCTTTTTATCTTCTTCCATTCGGCTCGTTAATTCTTTGTTGATCTGCCCCTGCATCACCACTATTGCTTTCCGTAATGCGCTCAAGTACGTGACTTTCTCGCTAGGTTTGTCTGAGGTGGGTGCGGAGAGTTCTTGCGTATGTGTGAAGGCTTCGTTGGTAGGAGATTGGTAGTTCGCTTGTAATTTAACCGTATTGGGGGACTGTACACCATTTAAGATGGTCGCTGGGGTATAATCTTCTTGTGTCATGGTGGGCGAAGGATTGTGTTTCGTTTAGAGTTTCGACAATGCGCTTGAGGTGAGGAAGTTTTGTTTGGCGGGGTAGAAATTGAGGGGAGCGGATTTTTGCGCTAGGCTATTCTTATCTATTCTGCCCCGCTATGTAGGATTGAAGAACTATAACAATGAAGAGAATCGACTTGGTAAGAGAAGGAGGCAACAATTTTTGTTTTTGATGTAGTTTCGAGAAGGAGTCATTTTACTATTCAATTTGTAGAAAAGTCTCCGTAAATAGAAACACTGTATGCCGCTACGGTAGTCAATTTTAGCGCTCCCGGCGCAAAAAGACGTCAGTTGCCGTAGGAGCTGAGCATCCTGGAAGACAACATACGACGAGACTCCACAACTTCCGCCCTCTTGAGAGCCTCAATATTGCCTCTTTAGACCATTGAGAAGGCCTCGAGCTGGTCTCTCCCTTCTCCAACACTTTCGACAACTCTCGCAGGCTCGCCCAACCCACGCAAACTCTCCCCGCCAAAGTATGCAAGCTATGTGAAACAATCATCCGTTTTCTCATTTATGCATTTCACAACGCAGCAACCATGTCACAAACGACAGGGCCTCGAGGAGCACGAACACCTGGGAGCTTCTCACCCGTAGTTACCGGTACAAACACTCCGTCGCAATCGCAATCCGCCTTCAACACGTCGCGGCTACCACTCCGTAGAGTCGATTCCTCCTCGTCCGAAGACTCTGCTCCATTGACGCTCGCCAAACCGAGAGCACAACAGCAGAATGTAAATGCGCATTCGAATACGCCAATCATACAACCTCCAAGACCACCGTACGCAACGTCCCATTCAAATTCGAGCACAGGAAGTCTACAAAACTTCTCTCGTCCTACGCCGCCGATTCAATCTCGTTCTGATCTCCCTCTGAGAAATGCGTCGCCAATAGTTGGTCCGCCAAAATCTTCGGGCAGTCCGGTTGATTTTGTTCGTGGTCACGGCAGAAAGCATTCGCATACACAAGGGTCCTTCGAACCATACCTCCCAACAACTGCGACTTCAAATCTAAACAATATGGCGAACTTGAATTCGGGGTTGAGTGCCAGCCAGATTGCTGCGCAAGCTGCTATGCAGCATCAGACACACAATCGACAGAGGTCGCAAACGGTACCCTCACAACAACATCATGATTCGAGTTCGAGTAGCTCTGGGAGTAGGAGACCTAGCCGAGCAGGCCCCACGAGTCCGCCTGTTTTAAGTTTGACTGAAGCCTCTGGACCAAGAGAGAGCAATTTTGGAGGTCAAGTGTATCACAACGGACTCTTAGCCGGTGGGAACCAGAGCGCGGCTCAGACAGCGGCCAATGTTGTGTTTCCAAAGTCTCCTGTGTCGTCACCAGGACTTCCTCCCTCAGATTACGACCAACATCGGATGCAACCAGATAAGCCTTTCAAGACTGAGAAGAGTAAAACAAAGTTATTCTCTCGGCCTGGAAAGATAGGTATAAGTAAAGATAAAGAAGCCCGAAGCGGCGCGTTACCAAGTCCTAGTAAGATGGCCTCCTATACCTTGCAGTCGCTGCAACGGGGAAACTTTAGTACCAACAGTTTGACAGATTCCATGTCGAGCGCGGCAAGCATGTACAGCATGGCCAACTCTTCCTCGGCGACTATCCGGGCAGTCGATACCCCGTCAGAAAGAGAGACCAAAGAGAAAGAGAAGCACAAGCATCATTTCTTATCGCGGCAAAAGCACAAGCTTTCCAGTAAGGATGAACACCATTTACCTTTATCATCGGCGGCCAGTAATTCGAGACCAGCGGACCCTAGTGCCCCAAGTAGTTTATATAACTTCAATCTTCCTCCGAGTCCAGCACCAACCACAACGAGTTTTGCCAAAAGTATGAGTGGACTAGATTTGAGGCACGGAGGAAGAGCATTAAGAGAGAAGAAGAAAGAAGAGAAGTCCGATGCGTTAAGAGAAAGTGAATTATCGTACCAAAACAGTAACGAGTGGCCTGGCCCGTCCAGTCTAGGCTCAGGTGCTGGTTCTTATCTAGGTTCTACAACCAGCTATCCAGGAAGTATATATAGTGGCGAAGCGCAACAAGATCTGGGCAAGTACGGGCTCAATAACATGGGTGCTGATGATGCTTGGCCCTTCTTAAAAGCCAAACTCTTGATTATCTTTGAAGGAGAAGATTTGCGATTACCGGTCGAAGACTTCAACCGGCTTGTCACGTACGTAAATGGCCCTTGATTGGAAATGATTGCTGACAAAATAGAATTCATCTCCAACGATGTATACAAAAGCGGGCTCCAAATATCATTGTCGAAGACTTACGAGACCTGCTCGCTACAGGCTTTAGCTCTCTAGACCAAACACTTCGGCGAACTCCAGATGAGAGACTCATCCCTCATCTTGTCGAAATGTGGTTGTTTACATTTACCTCTATTCTTCCTTACATGCAGGCAGTATTTCTTCCATTAGATCTCGAATTCAGTGGACACGGTCCATTGATGTCGACAGACACTGCAAGAGATTTTTGGGGGGCGCTTCCTTCGTCATCTAATGGTAATATTCCAGTTGGACAAGCTTTAGAAGTACGGCGAATTGTCCTTACAGCATATCGAGATACAGTCATCTTACCACGTTTCGACACCCTCAAAACGATATTCTCACGTCTCTCACTCGAATCCATTTCCCTCGCTCTTCCACCAACAGATATCCTATCCACATCTCCAGACTCCTTCGGTCGCCCATCAACAGCCATGTCACTCGATCCATCTCATGGATCGTACGGTTCGCAAGCAACCACTCTCCTAGGTGGTGGCTCCTCTGGTGATGGCAGTGGTAACCGTTCCCGTGCTATCTCTAATGTTTCCTATGGATCAGACTCAGCAAGCGGCCTCGGAATAAACAACATACCTCCACCACCTCAACGCCCCTTTACACCATCATCTACCTACCCTCTTCAACGACAGCGGGAGCGTACAGTAGAAGATTCCAGTAAGCAGATCACGGAGACGGTGGGCCGCATGCTACAGTGTATGAGTGTACTTGCTAGTGTTGGCGTCGGGGGTGGCGGGGATGAGAGTAGTCAGAGAAAGATGGAAGAGTTAACTAGAGGGTTGAAACTGAATTGGTTAGGTAGAGGAAGGATGGGTAGGGACAGGAGGGGATTAGTTGGTGCTAGAGTTACGGGTACTCTGGCAGGTGGAAGAAGTGGTGTTATGGCTTGAGAGAATGCTCATATTTTTGTATGATTCGGTTGGGTATAGCATTTGTATGCGTACTTGATGGTCTATGGCGCGTTGGTGTTTGCCTGGGGGGGGGGCATTATATGGGAAACGGCGCCCAGGAATACCACTGTGACATATCATACATGATGTAGTATATGAATATGATGTACAAGTACTAGTATCGTGCTACTATTTGAAGCTCACTTAAGCGAAATCTGGAATCTAAGTCTTCCTGCTCATCTGCGCCACTTGAGCATGCTGATTGATTAACCCATCATTCTACGACATTGTTAGTAAGTCGGCACCTAATGGAAGAGATGTTAGGTTTAGATAGATCCCAAATCAAATCCTCCCGTTTTAAACCAAATGATGGAATTTTCCAACCATATCCCAAACGCCTGATTTTAACTGACTAAGATCAGATGAATGCTCCATCCTGTCGTCTCAAGTTCTCCCGATATCTGGGTATTGTTAAAGCAAATTATTTGGCATTGATAAAAATGTGACGGGGAACGTGCACTATTTTCTTTACATTATGAGCAGGCTCAGTATGGAACTCTAGGCCGAGGCCCCAATTGGATTGATTGGACATGGTGAGGAGATTTCCCTTCCATCATTGAGCGTGAGTCGGTCTTCAGTTCAGTTGGTGCCATGAATGGAATGGCCGGCGCTTGTTAGCTTCCCTTAGGAACATATCGAGAGTCATTTTACAGGTGGAACAATTACGTGTTCATCTCATTTCTGCTTAATACTTCACTCATTCTAGCACTTACTACAGAGCACAAACTCATATACAAATACTGAATATCAATCTTCATTTCCCTGACACTCTCAACTATACTACTCTCCTACTCACTATCCTAGCTCCTCCCATAGTCCCACAAACCCTCCACGCTATGCAATCAAACCACGAAAGTGAAAATCATGCAACTCCCCCGTTGCATCCCACCATGAACATCGTTAAAAACATAAGAAAGGGGGTATCTTCTTTAAGTAACATGTGAATGATATGCCAGACGATTGCATCAAACAGCAGGGAAAACGACCTGTACTTCCACTTCCTCTCTCGCTCGACTCATATTTCATTGTAAGGCCGTCTTATCGTGAATGGTGTACGTAGTTCAAATAATTTGTACATCTGAATCTAATGGTGCTACTGGGTGTTGGAGGAGAGTAGTGGTATGGTGTGAGAGGGTGAGTGGTGATGAAATGGACCAAGTGCTCTTCTTTCTTGTGACTGTAGTCGTAATCTGGATCGTGCTCGTGATCATGAATTCATAGATGTAGAATCTGGTCGGGAGGGTTTGGTGGCGATGATTGCCTGAACAGCGTCTGGTCGCCCCTGGCATCGAGAGCTTATCCCTTTAGGATTCTCGTTGTATGATGGCGCTTGGAGATGTCGGCTTCCGCTCTGCATGATCCCTTGAAGTAGCTTAATATCATAGGAAGACCCAGTACTTTGTTCGAACACTTCCTCTCGGTCAGTGTTGCTGTTTCCCTCAAGGATATTAGAGTTATCATATTTGGTAGCCACATCTTCATCTAGGACGTAGGACTTTTCGGACTCCTCGGACTATTCATTGCATTCTCAATTGAAGCATGTCGTTTATGCATTAAAGGCGAATTCTGTAGTTCAGCAACGACGCCCATCCATCCCATCTTGGGTCTTTCTCCAACATGATCGTTGTGGCCCATGGCCTGCGTTGTTAGCCTCCTCAGCGGAGGCTTTCTTTGAATACCCTCCGTCAATGCGTGTGCAAATGCTGGTCGCGCGCTCATCTTTGGTCTGTCGAAGTGTTGTTGCTTTTCCGGATCTCGTGCTGGTTGCTCGGTACTCTTTGCCGCGATTAACCCCATGTAGACAACCAAGAATCGCATGCGTAACAAATCCAACCTCCTCATCCTCTCCTCTAATCGTCCTCGTTTCGCAGCCCATAGAAGTCTCGTGCTCGACCGCAATCGTGTTCCACCTTCATCGATGAGCAATCTGTTCAGATCCTCCCTCAAGTCGTCACCACATTTCTGAATCTCTCTTAACAACTTCCCCATGCGCAATTTGTCTTCCAACCTCTGTACTTTCGCAACATCGCGATCGTACGATTCGTTCTCTTGTATGCTGAAATCAACAGTGTCTATGAATGTCTGTATCTCCGAGGGAGCGACGAGGTATGCGGACGTGTACGTTGTGAGAATTTGGGCTAGGACGAAGACCGATACTAGACAAGCGGTGAGAAGCAGGAAGATGGTGATCAGAGAAAGATCGGATGTGTCTGCCATCTGATTGGAAGCGTAAATCTAACTGTAAAAAAGAAATTTCTCAGCGATTTTGTAGCATAATTGAAAGTATACTCTGTGAATGGGTGAGGTTGGGAATTGAAGAGGCAAAATGAAGTCATCCGGAGGATATGTGTACGACGGGAGTAAAGCCTCGAGGACCAGTTGGAGTGCGTCTCCACCCCTGCACTTGCAGGAGTGGTTGGTTCCTGGCTCAACTCGTGGCTAATTCTCCTCTTAGCATAGGATTTCGCCTAGGAAAGTTGTATGGAGCTCTTTAGGAACAAGAAGTCGATGGTCATAAACCATGAGGATTTGATGATTCTATTTGAAGAGTAGAAAGGAAAGGAGGTCTGTGTAGAGATAGTGAGAAGTGACGTCCTCAAATTACCCCACCAAAAACCACAGGCCACTCGATTCCTCTACTTCTGCTTTGCCAACACCTCAAGAAGTTGACAGATCACGAAACCACAAAACCATACAACCACTCACATTCATAATCCTCAATATGTCCGTCGATGCAATTTCCCCTCTTCTCGTACCTGCAGACCCGCCGCCAGATCTATCAAACCGTGCGACTTCCTCTCCACTACCCCTTCCACTTATATTCAGCAATGACCCCGCGCCGCCAGAACTCATCACGCAGGGTGCGGAAGCGCTCCTATATCGCACAACCTACCTCCTCCCTTCGATACTATGCGCGCTGAAGTATCGACCTTCGAAACCTTATCGACATCCGATACTCGATGCGCGATTAACGAAGCATCGGATCTTGAGCGAGGCCAGGGTCCTGGTGAAGTGTAGGAAGGAAGGGGTCGCTGTACCAGCAGTGTATGCGCTTGATGAGAGGGAAGGCTGGCTGATGATTGAGTGGGTGGAGGGTGAGGTTGTGAGGATAAATTTGAATCAGTGGTTGAAAAGACGGAAGGAGTTGCAAGATGACCATACCTTGCTGGAAGATGCGGCTCTGAAAGACTTAATGGGGCGCATAGGCACAGCAGTAGGCAAAATGCACAGAGTTGGTATTGTGCATGGGGATTTGACAACGAGCAACCTGATGTTGAGACTGAAGGACGAGGTGGGAAATTCAGCTAGTGAAGCGGAAAATCGCAATGCGGTCTTGAAGGGGGAGGTCATTCTGATAGATTTTGGCTTGGCAAGTCAAAGCACAGCAGATGAGGACAGAGCAGTGGATTTATACGTGCTGGAGAGGGCCTTTGGAAGTACACACCCAAGTGCGGAAGGAACATTCGCGGAAGTTCTTACAGCATACGGGAAGAGTTTTAAGGGTGCCAACATTGTGCTCAAGAAATTAGAGGACGTCAGGATGAGAGGGAGAAAAAGAAGCATGCTGGGATAATTGATGGGATCCAAAATATGATGGTTGGACTTTATACAAAGATACCCAAGCTCTATGGACTTGTTGGACATACCATTTAATAGTCTCTTGTCCAGGACGGGAAGTTACAGAGCGCTTAACGCCTCGACTTTGTCATCTCTGGGTGACCTCTTCTATCGGTGTAACGTTCTTCAACTCAACTTATTCCTCTAGTTCTGCAACCGCAAAATAGCCCTTGTTCTCGATGACCCCTCGATCACGCACAACAGCAGTGTATTTGACAACCCACTCAGGCTTCAGGTCTCCTTTGAGACCATTGTAACCACGCTTCGACTCGGATAGTACTCCAGCACCTCGAGTTCCCGTTCCTAAAAGTTCTCTCAGGGTCCCACTTGGAAGGATATTTGTGCAGTCATTGTGTACGAAAAGGTCGATCTTCTCGAGCTTGGCAAGTTTTAGAAGTGGTGGAGGAACGTTGCAACAATCTTTGACGTTGACTTGGTCGACCTCTGGGCGTATCCTCACTCTGTTCAGGAATCTCGACAATTTCTCACTCCCATATTCCGCAAGCCCCAGCCTTCTGACAATACCTTGATCATAAAGTTCTTCGAATATTGGCCAGGATGCTATCTCTTCTTCGTCGTTTCCTTGTGTAGAATTCTTCTTATCAGCTTCCCATTCGCAATCGCCTTCAAAGGACATTCCAGGAAACGAAACGATAAGGAGATCGATGGTGTCCACGCCTAGCTCTTTCAAAACCAAGTTGACGGCATCCTTGGTGTGTTGTTGTCTATCTTTAATGTCTGCGCCGGGCAAATAGAAAATCTTGACTGTAATGTCGTATTGGGTTGGCTCCTCAGCGAGACCTGACATGGACCAATCTATGGTAGGGATGTAAAAATCAGAGCTCTCGCGGGTGGTCCATAATGACGGGGACGGTCGGCGGGGGCTATCTTCCTCATCGTATGCGGTCGGGCTGTTGGCATTTGAACCGGATGAAGGGGAATAATCCTGTTGCGCTGCGAGGAAGTTGCTTCGAAGGGAATTTGTAAGCTCGAGATTTGATCTGTCCGCGCCGGGTTTCCTGATAATTGAAGGGCCACCAGTCATAATATTCCTTATATCACGCTATCGTTAACGATATTGCAGCCATTAGATAGCTAATCAGAGTTGCTTACGAGGTGGAAAGTATTAGTCGCGTCATGACTGAAGTTGATTTCGTGATCGAGCGAGAAGCTCTTTGAGTGTATTTATGTTAATCGTGAAAGGAATGTCGCAAATTAAGCCAAAAGGGTACGGAAAATTTCGAATGAGGAATATATCCAGGAAAGAGTATATGTATCTAGGAATTATGTACAGGAAATGAAAATAGTAATGGATGATGAATCGCAAACTTGCAGAATGGGGGGTCGCAATACCGAGAAAAAGTGATCCCGAGGTTCATCCGAGAGTTGGTGGGGGTCATGCGAGTTTGGGTACTGAAATTTGAGACACCCTGGCTCGCGAACTGCTGTTCCTGGACACGACCACGATCAAGATCGACTTCATCGAAAGCTTCACGGAGCTTGCATCTGCGAATATGGCTATCAAGTAAGTTTACCTAGCTTTAAATGGTCTGATATATGAAGCTGACAATCAAAGCTACCTCATCTTGCTGTCTCGACAGGGCAAAGTCGTATGTGCTCGCCTTTGGATATGCCATACCTGGTGGGAATGCTGAATTACGAATAGAGACTCGCGAAATGGTTCACAACTTTATCACCCAAGGATAAAGCCAAGATTATCAAAGATGTGTCCCAACTTGTGCTGGCGCGGAGGACAAGGATGTGCAATTTCTTGGAGTACAAAGGTATTGAATGCTTGCCCAGAGGTCATTAAAGACAAGTGCTAACAGCCTTTCAATAGATTCTAAGATTGTGTATCGGCGTTATGCCTCTCTCTTCTTCATCGCTGGATGTAACTCCACGGATAACGAACTCATTACCCTTGAGATTGTGCACCGATATGTGGAACAAATGGACAAATACTATGGTAATGTTTGCGAGGTATGTACGCTTCCAACGTTTTTAACAACACACGCTAACGACAATCTAGTTGGACATCGTATGTGCTGCCATTTGATGGAGCTGTTCTTCGCGTGTTGACCAGCTATAGATCTTCAACTTTCAGAAAGCGTACTTCATCCTGGACGAATTATTGCTGGCAGGAGAAATGCAGGAAAGCAGCAAGAAGAATGTTTTACGGGTAATATCCGCGCAGGACTCGATAGAAGATACGGAAGTAAGTGATGCGTTCTCTTGATGTTTTCAGATATTTTCGATACGGTTTTATTGTGATGGGTTTGCGCTGTCTTTCATACACTAACACACTTTACCCTTTCTTAGGTTGATGAAGAGGTTACGAAAATTATGTGAAAGTCAACATCAACTTGCATAGGTAGATCAGGGAGCATGGCGTCAGGAGTTGTTGGACCGTTCAGCTTGCAATGCAGTTTTTACTACCTTAATGAATTGTTAACCTGATATCCTTCTGCCTACAGTCTGATCAAGAGCTCGTCGACGGCCTCCGCACGGTTGGAATTATCTAACAAAACGAATACAGTGAGAGATTGGTGCGGGAGTTGGCGTTGGACAGGAATGCAAGAAGTGGAACTGCAATGGAACGGCCCAGAAACTCGATAAGTACAAATACCAGGAACCACTGCTCCTGGTTTGAGCAGTATAATAAACTGATAGAATTGACTGCACACTTTAGGCCTACCCCCTTCACCACGGTCTATTCCTCCTCTTACACCTCTGACTATGCCATGCCTTTGTTTTGTTTCAACAGTTTGGCAATGAGGCACCTGGTTCAGTGGTCTCGGCAAACTAGACTACTGTAGCTACCCACGAGGCCCGAGAAGCAGGATTGAATGGTGTAATCTGAATTTTAGTCCAAGCTTTATTTCGGTGGACGTGAGGCCACCAAAAAGAGATTGGTCATATGATTTTGTGCCGTTTACAAAAGGCTCGCTTTTTGATACCCGAGCCTATCGTCAGCAATGAATTCCGAGCTGCTCAGCTGGTCTTCTTTGATTGGTTGATTTTCATCCCCGCTAATTGATTACCCTAGCGTTGTCGCAATCAACGTTTCCATACTTATGAAAGGGACTCCACCTCCGCATCATCGACAACTACCCATCAAACCGAAATCGAACAACAATCATATCAATTTCGCAATGCAACTTGCCTGCTAGACGTCGGTCTAGCTTGAGAACAACTTGATTCATCCTCCGCAGCCAGTGTGAGGAAGTGTCAATCTTGCCTTCTCCAGCCTCAGCAGGTCAATCACACCACAACCAGCTCCAACTTACCATCACTGTGACAGCAGTCACCGCGAGAAGTTACAGATTATTTCCTTCCCCAGCGATCCACGAGACACAAAGTTCCTGGAAGTTCGTTCTCCGAGTCTGAAGAGTTATTCACAAGATCACTCTCCCAACCAGAATCCTCGGGCTCAACCACCACACGCTTTTGCCTCCGCGATAACGCGCATCAAACACACACAACATATTGATCGCGTTGACTAGAACTTATCTAGGATCAGGACTCCCTCGACGACCTCAAGATGAAATTCCTCCCACTTTCCGACTTCGAAGACGTGACGAGCGCGTTGAACTTCGATACACCGGATTGTCACGTCATCGGTGGATGTGATCTGTACACAACAAAGGCAGCAGGCTCCGATAAGAAACTGTACCGCAACATTGAGAATTCACTGGAATCGCAATATGAATCTCTCCTGCGATTATCGGCCTCTGTCTCACCACCCTTGGACTCCGACAAACCCTCCCCCGTAAATCTTTCGCGATCGAGCCCTTTTGGACCCCTGAGTGAGGTATCCAGTCGACGAACTTTCGCATACCTGATAGCAACGCTCAATGCTAGTCATCCTGATTATGACTTCTCGAGCATACTTCGACCTGCAGATTTTAGGAGGGAGCGGACATTGAAAGGCGTTATCGGCACAATCGACTCAACTCTCTACAACCTTCGGCCAAGTACAGGTATGAGTCTCCAGGTTCCGCCGCAAACTAGTTATGCGACCACCGCGTCTGCACCAGCTACTAGCCAGGCATGGGGACCTCAAAAGTGGGCTATGATTGACAAGGAGATGACTCTCAAGGAGTGCACTGTCTATTGCTGGGCGCCTCCTGACGATCCGTTTGATGGAGACGAAGGTTCCATATGGAGCCTGAATTACTTCTTTTTCAACAAGGAGAGGAAGCGCATTGCCTATATTTACGTGCGCGGTGTTCCGGTTATGAGCCACAGCCCTCAACAGCGAAGCCATCATCCGAAGAGAAGCGCTAGTGGATATGATTCAGGAGCGAATAAGCGTGCGAGATACTGGCTCGGCGACCAGGCAGCTAATGTTACTAATGAAGTCGATGCTGACGATATAGACTTGGTGTATTCAGGAGCCGTATGGGATGAGGACGATGCAGACGACCTCTATGACGAATATGACGATGAAGCGGACGACGAATCTGACGAGCAGGACTACAAGGGTCCGGTTCGCGATGTCAGTGAGGATATTGCTGCCTCGATGGATATGGATTGAAACCGCTCTGCTTCAAACCATGGTGGATTTAATACCCTGCTTTTCTGTATGATTTTAGGCGTTTGTAGGATTATGAATCTGGAGCGACGCATGTATCAATTGGTCGGTGAGAGCGGCTAGGATATGGCGTACGGGGCTCGGGTGGGTTGCATTTTCACGTACATAAATTTGCTGTCGCAGCAGCAGGTTTGCAACTCAGTAGGTAGTTACAATACTACAATACCACTAGTTTCTCCATAGTCCAAGATCATTTTGCCTACTGTGTTGTAAGAAACGTGGTAATGATAACAATATCTACAGAAACGCGTCCGCCCGTCATCCTTGTCATTACAAGTTTCGAAAATCACCGAAAAAGGCAAAAGAGATGGTCCCCACAGTGGACTCACCGAGAAACTCCAGATCTGAGATCGTGGTTTACTCTGTCCAACGAGGATTCGCAGGTAGCGCATGAGGGTGTGTACTTTTATGAATCTGAATCTTACCGCTACACCATGTTAATGCTTTGGTTGTTGGGCTGAATTAAGGTCAATTGGGTTTCTTATTGGATTATGCGGTCCGCGGGCGGTGGGCAGAAGTAGCAGGTGTTGACGGTGAGGTTCAAGGGGTGGTCTCTCTGCCTTTTCGGTGACGGGTATGAAGCCTTGCTGACAGCAAGTCATTCATCATCACGAGCTTCCTGAAACAGGAAAGTAGACATCTCTGAATCTCTGGCAGAAGTTTAGAGGGTACACTAGATAATCGAGACGTAGTCGGGGCTGATTTAAGAAAGCTGCTAACTTGAATTCTGCTGTCAATAGTAGGTCTTGTAAAGGTGGAGTTTTGGTGATATATCGCGGTAAGTTTGAGCTACGTATGATGATATATGTACAAAGTTTGTTCAAACGTGTATGAAGGCAGCATCAAGCTTTAGAAACTCGCGCTTAAGCTAGAGTACTAGAATCTCATCAATCTCATAATTTTTCAAGCTATGGAGTCATTCATAACGGGTTTTAGCTCAGAGATTTAAACCTAAAGAAAATCCGACATTTACCTACTTACTGGTGAAGTATGGAGTCACACAAAGTTTTTGGTGTGCCCTTCAGCGATTAAGCTGATACTGCCCATCTCTTAGGTTTAGGAGTGAATGCTGGCGAGGTCCTGGTGGCATCGAAATTTTGCATGGCCTCGGTCGGAATTGTGGAAATTTAGTCTCAACTGGTCGAGGATAGGGGGGAGCGCGAGACTAGAAGATTACCGAGTCTCGGTTAAATTCCCACCACATCTGACGACATTCCTCTCAGCGACCCAAATAGCTGGAATTACCATGATGTCAGAATCACATAATCGTACAAAGTAAAGTTGAAGGCACAGATTTTGAGATGTGTATATTCCTATTCGAACATCCACAATAAAGAACAAATAACACCATTTGGCGAAACGCACACTGATCCGAACTTTTTGAAATATCAGACCGGGCAGAATGCCATTAAATGGGGGAATATCGTTCCCTCAAATAAATCCCTTTTTCTATCCTTTACCCCAAAATCAAAACCGGAACGCCATCCCATTTATCCGATAGTTTCTATCAACCGACTCGATATTGCCAGAGGTAAATCTCAACCAGAAATGATCCACGAGTCCATATCCATCAATGAAAACGAAACCCGGTCCTTATATTTAGGAGACAGAGCCAGGTCCTCAGGTCAACGTTAGGACGAATTTGGCATCGAGATGGATCTACAAGTAGGCGAAAGCAGCGAGGCCAAAAGCAGCGACCATGGCAGCTGCGGAGGCTCCGGCGGTGGCAGCAATGTTGGAGATGATTGGGCCATCCTTGTTGTTACCAGCGCCGTTGTTGTTGCCAGCGCCATTGTTGTTGTTGCCAGCGCCATTGTTGTTGTTGCCAGCGCCGTTATTGTTGCCAGCGCCGTTGTTGTTACCAGCGCCGTTGTTGTTACCAGCGCCGTTGTTGCTGCCAGCACCGTTGTTGTTGCCAGCACCGTTGTTGTTGCCAGCACCGTTGTTCTGGCCAGCTCCGCCGTTGTTACCAACTCCAGTTCCGTTGCTGAATGGGCCTGAGCCTGATCCGCCCTGGCCTCCCTGGCCACCCTGACCACCTTGGCCACCCTGGCCACCCTGTCCACCCTGTCCACCCTGTCCACCTTGTCCACCCTGTCCACTCTGTCCACCACGGCCACCGGTTGGCAGTGGGGCGCCTGGGATGTATGGGTTGGTACCGTTGTTGAATGGTGGAATTGGGGTACCTCTATAGGCAAATAACATTAGCACAAAAACGTGAAAATTCAGGTGAATTAAAATACTTACGGGATGATGATAGTCTGAGGACCTGGGCGTTGAGTGACAACGCAGGCGTTAGGGCAAGGAACGCTAATATATTGGTTAGTTGTGGTGGCAGTGAAGGTTTGGTTTGCCTGGGTGAAGATTGTCGGCTTTGGGCAGAGAGTAATGTATCCAGTGACAGTTCTGGTCTCGACCTTGGTCACTGGTGGTTGTGGCGCCGGTGGAGAGTACTATGTCTCAATTAGCATATATCTTTAAGTATATAAATGGTGGAACTTACGCCAGTTGGGACTGGCTTTGGTGGAGAGTACTATGTCTCAATTAGCATATATTTTAAAGCAGTTATATAGTAAAATTTACCCCTGTTGGTTGAGGCTTTGGTGGAGAGTACTGCGTCTCAATTAGCATATGTTCAAAAGCATTTAATAATAGAACTTACGGCAGTTGGTTCAGGCTTGTAGATGTTCACGAATGAAGTCTTTGGCTTGTAGACATTCTCGGATGAAGTCTTTGGCTTGTAGTCATTCTCCGGTAAAGTCTTTGGCTTGTAGACATTCTCGGGTGAAGTCTTTGGCTTGTAGGCATTGTCGGTTGAAGTCTTTGGCTTGTAGGCATAGGCATCATCAGATGAAATCTTTGGCTTGTAGTCATGCTCGGGTGAAGTCTTTGGCTTGTAGACATTCTCCGGTGAAGTCTTTGGCTTGTAGTCATGCTCGGGTGAATTCTTTGGCTTGTAGTCATGCTCGGGTGAAGTTTTTGGCTTGTAGTCGTTCTCTGGTGAAGTCTTTGGCTTGTAGTCATGCTCGGGTGAAGTCTTTGGCTTGTAATCATGCTCGGGTGAAGTATTTGGCTTGTAGACATTCTCAGACGGAGATGGAACGTAAACACCAGTTGGGATTGGCTTTGGATCATAAACAGCAGGGGTGGCTGTCTCGGCTTGATATGGGTTGTATGCCTGTGCGGCGCTGGCGGTGCCAGCGACGACAGCGACGGCGCCGATAGCTGCTGCGGAGAAATGCATTTTGAATAAAATGATTTACTTGAGCGAGTGACTTGGTTGAAAGGGTATATTAATGAATATAATGTCGTAAGTGTTATAATAAAATCGCTGTGTAGAAAGGATGGAGAAAGAAGGGTATGGGGGGTCAAGGGGGCCTTCTTTATACCTGCTGAGACACTAGCTCGACTGCATCTTAGAAAAAAATCTTCTCTGGCATTTCAGGACGACGTCAGAGACTTTGCTGTGATGAGAACGATAGCAGATCTGGGCTCGCTGCTTGAACATCTAGTTCTGTTAAGCGTTCCATACGGCTGGAATTCAATGAGGTTGTGGAAGTCTGGCCCTCGAATTGTACCTTTGAGAAATCGGACCGGGTACCGTAACAGTCACGAGCCCGGGACAGAATGAATCATAATACGTGTTATCTAGGACCTCGCAAGTTAGCAATTCTGAATCTCTTTCGAGGTCGAGGCTTACCACTGTGCTGGTACTCGGGCCTTTTAGGAAACCACATTGTAGCTCCCATTCCAAACGATAGGCTCACAAAGAAGGCAAATGTTCTTGAAAGCTGATATGTTCCATGATGTAGCCAAGACCTGATAACTCCTTTCCTCTTTAGATACATCCTTTTATGCATTTGCTGCCAATCGTGTATTTTAATCGGCCACGCCCATAGGGGTAAACTTAAATATCGTACAAACGCCATAAAGTCCCCTTCTATCTATCTTCCGGTGCTCCAGAAAACAATCCCACCCGAGTACGATGGCTCTGAAAACCGGTTAGTGGCTTCGCCCCCATGTAAGGTAAATACACTTACGTATGGTAGTTTCGGTATTACCACACCCAAAACAGCCAGGAAATTGATCGTAAAGTAAGTTAGATCATAATGAGTATAATGTGTGCTCAATAGAAATAACACAATTGGAACACTCAAAAGAAACTTCTTCGCTGGCGTATACTGAGCTCCATTGTCGATTTGCTCCCACATATTGAGATTATCGTACGCGCCGGCATTGAATTCGAAGGGTACTCCACGTACCCAATGGAACATGAGAAAGGAGCCGAACATGTAGGAAATGTTCGTTAGCGTCCATGACGTTTCTTGTGAGACGCCGGGAATTATGTCAAAAAGAATCTTGAGGCAGGCGATTAGCACTATGTGAATAGTCCAGGCACCTTGAATCGCATATATGTTAGCATTGCTAAGTCTCCCAATACACCACGCAGATCCGCCTCGACCTAGGACTGAGGAACCAGTCTACTCATACAACGGTCTGGCCCATATCCTCTTTAATTTGGAATCGCTGACCTTTTGCATTCACCCAATTTGCATTCAGATTTGGCAGTGCAGCCTGGTCGCTCATATGCTCTATCGTCTCTGGTGGCTCTTGATATAGTAAACTACTCGAACGCCGCCTCCTCCCGGTCTTTGCCTGTTCGGTCATCGCTCTGTACGGACCCGTCGGGCGAGGGGGCTTTGAGGTCGCGTCGTAAGAGACGGTGCGCGGTAGGAGAATTGGAGAAGACAGTTTGGCGGTATTAGAGGGCGGAATTTTGAAGACGGAAGCGCTCGTACGAGCAGTACCTTATAGAGTCGCAGGGGTAGAAGAAAGCCCGGGTCAGAAATGTTGAGAAGCTGGGGACGGTACACTTCCGATGGACTCTGTAACATTGGCGCAAGTTATTAGCATCTTTTCTACATAATATACAATAAATAACAACAGAGGAACAGAGTTGTAGGAGATCATAGGCCATGAACATTAGAGAAATAGACAGGACAAAGAACCATGGGTATAAGTGAGGCTTTTCGGGACAGCTGGAGGTCAGCCGGTACTAAAGAGTCAAACATACCGTGAATTTGAGGTGCCAAACACAGGCCAAGCTTAGTAGAAGCTCTAACAGGCGGCACGTAACAGATCAAGGAAGATTATGTCGTGATACATGAAAAGGGGTGGTGCTGGGCAAGGTGTCAATGGAATCGTGTGTTGCGCGGTGCTTGTAGTTGAGGCGACTTTCTCTGGAGGAGAATCGGAGTCGTATTGAACAAAGTTCCGACACGTGATTATGTATGGCAGGGACGTTATCCTGGACTGGGGGGTGAAAGCCGAGGCGCCGTGCCCCGATATCGACTTGGACACAGTTTTCTAGATGTATATGAGCACTTATGAAATAACATAGAGTTCTACAATGAGCAGAGCTTTGACGTGGTCAGAATATTGATAAAAGACTGTGCCATGTTGTGAGTTTCTACCAGGCTCCTTTGGTTAAGCATATTTTGTCAAGCACACGCAGTAGACGAGGGTTGCGTCTTCCTCAGGAATGAAATAAGGTTAGCTGCACGCCCGTCTCCCATTCCAGGATCTGACTTTAGCGTTCATTCTGCAATCGTCAATTTCTACCACACGAAATTAATCTTGAACTTGTCGCGACACGTTCTTCAACAACCTCAAGATCGCATCCGCAGTGCCTGCACTACAAATTGGCCACAGTCGATTCACTTTGGCTGCAAGCAAGTCTTGCATTGTCGCTCGTCGATTGTCTATTCGATCAGACTTATTGCCTGTGGGCATTTTCACTTCGAGCAGACTAACCATTGTGTAGAATCCGATCTATTCCACCAGCGCTTGGTCGCACTCTCTAGATGTGCCCGAGATTAGCTGTCAAAATTCAACCATGGGAGAAGAGGTGGGGGACGGTGACTCGAGGACCTCTCAAGTAGGCAGAAAACGAGAGCTTCGAGACGCTGCTCAATATCGAGAACAACCTGCGATCGATGCCTCCTCAGACGACGGATTGCTCGAGCCATCTCGCAAACGCCTAAAGCAAGACAGAAAGGCACCTATTGTCGATGAGACTTCAGGGACCGTCTCTGCAGAGACTGCAACCTTAACCGCCAATCCCAACACTGGTGAACATGGGATAGCAGAGGGGGTTTTTATTGTAGAGTCTTCTCGGACAATTGCACCATCCTTAGACCTGCAGGCGGACTCCGTTGTTCAGGAGTCGAGCCTTAGAATTCTTGAACAGGAGGTTTTTCCTGTCGTTGGTACCAATTTGCAAGAGCCTGCATTAAGCTCTACAGCTGCTGTCGTACTCCCTGCTTCAAATGCGCCAAGTCCGGCGACCGACAATGTACTCTTAACTACTCGACAATATATTCAATGTGCTCCAGAGGCGTCCAATCCATCGTCAGATGATACTGCTTCGGTCTCCAAAGAAGAGGGAGTAGCAGTTCCTTCATTGGGCTGGAATCAAGGTGTTCAACCGGGGCTTCGAACTTCCTTTGGAAAAAAGAAGTCGCGAGCCAAGACGAAGCTAGATCGAGAATCCAAGTCATCACAAGCTCAGCTGCAGCATGATGTCTACAAAGACGCGTCAGTCAACACCAAGGATATCAGCGTAGCGAACCTGGAAGGTTCTCCATCTATCAATCAACTTGTCGCGCCTCAGGTCATTGCTGAAAATGCTGCGCCCCCACAGAACAATGAATCAACAAGCAAAAGTATAGAGGTGATGTCGAATGAAGCAGAGCTGCAGCTTAAGAACACTAGAATTTGGCCTCTCCCACCTGGAGATGAGGTTGCGAAAGCAGTTCAAGGTGGAAATACTTTCTATCCCGCGTATCCACCACCGAAAGACTGGAAAGGACTGTCCCTCACGGGTGGCTACTTTAAAGGCCCACCTATCTTGGATGAGCGTGGCTTGCCATACAAGTTTCAGGACTTCTCCTTCAATATCTTTGCTCCAGCATTCTTGATGTCTAATCTGAACAGGATAGACAACTGGGAAACTGGAGATCTCCGCCATGCCTTCCGCCAATATATTGCATTTTGGTATGGACATCTAACAGCCATTGGTTTATCGCTTACATTGTTGGGCAATACCTGCCAAGCACCTCAAGCATTTACTCTCAAGTGGGCAATCAAGAAAGCAATGGCCTTACAAAAGCAGAAAATGGCTTCAGAGGCTGTCGACAGCGTCAACAACAAAATCAAATTGGAGCCACATCAAGAGAAACAAGAAAAATCTCTTGATTATGAGCCTCCTGAAGCAGCATCTCAAAACAAAGGCTCCAAGGCGGATGATGTTGATCATGATATGCACGTAAGTCGAGCAGACAGTTCTCTCGAAGACGACTCTGATAATGACACCGAAATGGCTGGTACATCGGGTTCCGACATTGATGGCAGTCCAGGCGCTGATGACGACCTTGAACTCGCTGAAGACCCAGAAATGCTGCAGAAATACTTCCCAGGTGGTATCTCTGGGACTCGATGTCTTGCCTGTGGTGACAAGGGTCATTCTACGGCAGGGTGCTCAGCACTCGATTGCGGAAATTGTGGCGCAAGGGGAATACATTCAAGCTTCACTTGTCCCTTAAATCAACGATGCAATAAGTGCTACAAACGAGGACACCAAGCTTTGAAGTGTCCTGAGAAACTTGCAGCAACAAAATCTGAGGCAGGAAACTGCGAAATATGCAATTCAGGGTATCATCTCGAAAAGGACTGCCATTTCATCTGGCGTAGCTTCGCACCAAAAGAAGACGAAGTACAAACAGTTTCTCATATTCCTGTTCACTGCTATACTTGCGGAGGAACCGGTCATTTCGGGCCTGAATGTGGATTATACAAACGTAAATTACTTTCGGGAGGCTATACTTGGTCGATGGAGAACTTACGGAAATATGTTGACCCTAGAAGCCAAAATCGTGCAGTCTCAGCCAGCGTTGATTATTCCATCAAGGAATCGAGACCAAGACAATTCAGTATCAAAGGAAAGGGCAAGGAAAACGATCCATTTACAATCGATGATAGTGATGGCGACGATGACTTCACACGTCCCAAAATTAGCAAGCCGGCAACACAACGTGGCAATATTCATATTTCAGCGCCTGCTAGACACCAACCTAGCGCTCCATATGAAAATCGCGAATATCGCCAATTTCAGCGTCAATACCCGGAGGACAATATCTCATACAACATCGCATCTCAAAGAGAGGATCCGAAAGCTCATTATTATGGCAACATGATAGCCCCTCGTTCTATGCATGATGCGCCTAAGCAGATGTCTGGAGGATATCCTACGCAACAGAATCCAGAAAGACCCAACCGTAAAGGACGAAAAGGTAGAGGCAATAGCAATGCTACAGCGGGCCCGTCGCATCATTCGGAGTCAGGCAAGGGCTCTAAAAGAAAGAGTAAACGAGGCCCTCCGCCTGGTATATCAGGTCCTGCTACTCAAAAGCAACCGCAAGCACCTTTAAATGCGAAGAAAAAAGCAAAGAAGACTAAACGGCAAGCTGCTGCGAGTAACAAAAATTGAGATTGGTCCGCCCTTCCTTTCCATATGAAGCATGTATTTTACAAGTATTACACCCTTTATAGAACAACCATAATCGACAGGCACGTTCATTTCTCAGCTTTCCTTCGCGCTCTTGGACTTTTGCTTGATACTGTAGACCTGCTCGCAATCTCCCCAAGGTGAGGAGGCTAAGTTCCATGCTCGATAAAACTCCGGAATTTAAAAAACCTACAACGTACTACCACCGAATGACATCTTGATCAAGTGCAGTACCATTCAATGGTCAACAGCTGTTTCCTCATTGATAGAGCTGGCATTATGCTACCTAGAAATAGTAAGCGAGAGATGAGTAATCGAAAAGCTCACCCTTTCTACACCTCTCTGTTCAATTTATCCCACCAGCATTGCCACAGATTAGAATTGGCTCGGGATAAGGATCAAAATCTCAGCAGACAAGATCTTTAATGGGAAGTCCAAGAATCGCAAGTATGTCAAATCCAGAGAGGGTTCCTCGCACTTACAGACTAGAAATATATTTGTATACCAGAAGACGAGATTGAGCTAAGGATCGCAAAACATGAACAGTTTATTAGAACTCGGGAAGAAACTCATGTTTAAGGGGCCTCATAAAAGTGAGAGTACGCCTCATCGAGTGACGGGGCTGTTGGAAGGGATGTATGTCTTCGACGCTATTAATGTGAAATATGTTTGGGAGCACAAGTATTGTATGAGCTTCCTCATTTCTTCATTTTTTGCAATCAAGCCTCATTCATCTTCAACATCCCTATTCTTCATGAGGGGTCACACAGTTCTTGCAGGAACTAAATTCAAAATCCAGATCCTTACTTCTGCATCCCCATTTCTAACTTCACCCCCAACATCCTTGCTAAAATTCACAACGAAGACGACACGGACACATCCCACATTTATGCCCTCACCACACTTCTAGGCGTATATCCCATGTCCTCGACTTCACCAACACCCCTTCCCTCAGCGATCTCATATGCATCGAAGTCTCCGCGCTCGGCCACTGATTTATGGACAATGAGGGGATCCTCGGTCCGCACGCAAAGGATCTGTGTAAAAGGGTATAGTGCTTTCCGAGTTCAATGGAAGTCAGGATTGGGGTGTTTGAGGGGTAATTTACTTTGGTGGCTGGGAGCTTATGTTTTTATAATGAAAAGGTGGATGTATTTGTGAACGGTATTAAGGAGAGATGAATGGCGAAAGCTGCTCATATTCAAATGTGGTAAATAGTATCATGCTGTCTATTATCATTACTAGTATACGTTGCATCTGTCTAGGATATCTGTTACTGCAAACACTGAGCACATTCGGAATTTGCACGTCTTTCCCATCCTGACGCCGGCGCCATAAGAAAGGTTCAGCCTTTCACTTGGAAGCACTTGCTCGGCTTGAATGGTTTTGCCTGAAGCCGGAAGTCTTTCGAGATCATATAGATCCACCGCTGTTGACACAGCTTGTAAAAATCGGGGCGGGTGTCGTTGTCACTTTTCTCGTTCTCCTAATTCAGTTTTAGCAAAGTCGACAATTACGGGCTGCGAAAAGTTTTACACTAGCGATATTGTCTTGTCGACGAAGATGATAGTATTGGTCAGTTGCAATCTTGTGTAGGTGATTGTTGGTAGTGTGATGGTTGTGGTGACGAAAGAGACGCCTTTGCATTTCGTGATAGCAGGAGGAGTACTATTCTTTAGTTAGTAGAAGAATAGGGCGGTCTGAATTTCAAAAGACCTGCCTGGTAGTGATTGTAGTAATGACGGCTAGGAGAGCAGTGTTAGTCTCATAATCTCATCTCTCAAAGTGCAAGGAAGTCGCATTTGCTTACTAGATTGCGTGACTGTTGGTGCAGGTATGACTGTCGTAGATGTTACGGTAGCGTTCACAGATGCTGGTACAGTGACAGTTGGTTGATCTGAAGACTTCATCAGCAGCGCTTCAAACCAAATTATCATGTGACCTGCCTGGAGAGCGTCTTTGCAAAGCCATATTTCGTTCTACCATTCTCCTAAATTCCCGCTTGTTGACAAGCTTGTCTGCTACAGCTCGCTTGGATTGGCTTGATGACGGAGTGATCGTGGTTTGTGCCAAACGCAGAGGATGTTGCAGCTTTGGATCATGCTTCCTTGGGAATGGTGGAGGTGTACATTCAGCTAGGGCAGCAGACGTTGAAACCGAAGATTCGAAGATTATGCCTGTTGTGATAACAATGGATATCGTCTTTGTTGTCGATAGAGTTACTGGTGGTGGAAGATATAGTGAAGTCAGAGAAAGCGTGAGGCATGGAACTGTTGAAGTTGTAGGTGGAAGAACAGTGGAGCCAGTACTGTAAGATGTCGTGATCAATGTTGAGGCGTCTGGTGTGCTTGTAATTCCCACGGTAACTGCAAAATCAGTAAGGTTGAAAATTTGAGACTCATTCCCAATGGTGAGATTGAAAACCTACCCGTATTGGTGGACTAAATAAAAATTAGTTTCCAATAAACCATCTTCTGCGAGGATGTACTTACAGTCACTTGTACTGGTGTTCCCGCAGTGATCGTGAAGTTCCGTACGTATGCAAAACTCAACCCTTCGATAACAATCAACCAGTTTCCGCTATAAATTTGAGTTTGTGGAATTGGGCTATGAGTGAAAATGTTAGTCTAGACCAGGTCACAGGCAGTCATCAACTCACCATGTCGAGAGAAATGGAGTATCTGCCGGTGCTGTTGGGATATCGGAGCAGAAGTAGGAAGACTCATCAGGTGCAACAAGAATTGGCGTGATTTGTTCGTTATCACAGTCTGTTCCAAGGAGTTAGCTACAAAATTGCCATCTTGTCTGCCCAGCTAACAACCTGTGAAATCCGAGAGAAACGTAAAGTCTGTTGACAGTGTATTATCCACGAAATAACTGATTTAAAGTTAATATATTGGCGGGTGGAATTAGACGGGTGTGACTTTCCTGCCTCCATCTACAAAGTCTAGCCCATAGGACATGCATTGTGCCGACGCAAGTCTCACCACGTTGATGACGACACACAAACAAAGTAGGAGATACATGTCGGATGATTTACCAGAAGAGAGAATCGCCAGATAAAATGGGAAAAGGACCAGGAGATTTTCATATCGCATTGAGATACCTGGCCGGTCTTTCAATGAACTGACCGGTCTTCATCACTAGACGATTCCCACTCCGTCGGCTCGGCTGGATACCGTTATGAATCGAGGCACCCGCAAAAGAGAGGTGATCCAACCCTCTTTGAATTTAGGTCTTGCTCAAATGTAAACAGGGGTCACTTAAGCTACTCGTGCGGTACGAACGGGGGTTGTAGTCTGCTCTAAAGAACATTTTAGGAGACTAGATGGCTGAACTATGTCCCTTTTGTCCACGTATTCCTGGTATCTACCATAGTCCTACTATTGAAAGTAGTTTGACCCTACGTATCACGCTCTTTGACAGCTCCCTGGAGATATGCACCTTGGTGAGCAGTGTAGGCTAAATGAAGGCTTCCTGTGCTGAGTACATCACCAAAGTGAGCTGCATCAGACTAAAGACGAGTAATCCAGTGACTCTGGACCCAAGTTGTCGAGCTCAGGCCAACACTATGACTTGGTAGTGTTGTGGGAACGGACACTTGCGGACCTCCTGAACGACTAGTCGATTACTCTTCTCACTCATGGGATGGGGCAGTCGATGAGATTTTTCGGACACGGAAACAAATGATGGTCGGACCTTGCTCGTGTCCTTAAAAAGGAGATAGTCTGCTGTGATGCTCTGGCATGATGACCGTTGAATCATGACTAGTGATACTCCGATCTTCAGGTTTTCTAGATATTCATCAGCGTGGTTGAAGCTTTCGAGATGTTGAGCTTGTTAGGCCAAGCCAAGGCGGGTAGAGACAGAGTGGGACAAAGTGGCTCATGTGGCTCAGGAGCTGCATTCCTGCACTGTAAAATTTACAACCACCTCTGCTTGAAGAATACAATCTAACCACATCATATGTGGTTGCGTACATCAGCACAGTCATGCCTGCAACTCTTATTCCATATTAAGCTCTCTGACGAAAACGCTTCGACACAATAGGAGTTCCTGGCTTCCCGTTCTGGTATGGTGATCAACATGCTGCAGAAACGATGTCTTTTCTTAGAATTGACCTCGACGATCATTCTCCACGTTCGTGCTGATTTTGAACCAGCTTGTATTGACCAATGAGACTTTAGCGAGTAAGTCATGAACAAGTAAGGCAAAAATTTGACGTGAAAGGTTGATGTTGCTTGCGGAAGCTTCGTAGTCTGGCCACCATCCAACTTTGAAGCTTGATTGTATACAAGCTGGGCAAGCTTTTCCAAGCACCCAGTTACCAGTAACGTGGAAAGGTTTTGACATCCCGCTCACAGTATGCGTTAGTGATGCAGGAAAGCTGGCTTTTTTCGTCCCATGGGCTCTCTCTCTTCGGCTATCCTTCAAGAGCAATATCCGCCCTTTCCGTCGGTCATTGTGGAGCTCCTTCAATTCTACACGGCAAAGCTCAGATGTATGAATCAGGACGATGCTTGAACGAGAACATCAACTTTCTCTTTGCATCCCCTAGGCCCCTGGCCTGCTACTTTCTAGTGTACTAATGTCTCCTAGCTTCCGCTACCCATGCTAAATATCCCCACACAAGAGAGACTATCGCTTTGATTTGCTGGCTTTGTTTTTTCTGTGGATTGATTGGATCTCCAATGGAATGTCTGTGGTCGGGATACGTATTTGCCGTAAGAAGGTACTTCGTATTTTACAGGTTCCCAACCGCGCGGGATTATGAGCGACTCAGTCGCTGAATGACTTAATTCTCACCGGACAGCTTTTACTAGAGTCTCATGGTATAACAGGAGTTTCTGACGCACGTCTATGAGTACCCTTGTTCTTCTCTGCCTTTCAGAATATTGTCAAACCACATGTTCAGAAAGCGATGCAAACCGATCACACTAGGCATCAGATGACAGCGGTCACCGAGATCACCGTTATTTGATGCTACATTGTTCCTCTCCCGGGCACACATTTTGTCCTGGCTAATTAGTCCTGTAATCCGTAAGATGGCTTAAGAAAGCTTAAAGTGCTAGTGCTTGCATAAGTTCTTTCGAGGTCATGTACCTTCAGCTAGTAGAACCGCAACCTTGGAAATAGTTCCTATTTGCGGCCCTTGAGAAGGCAAGCGACTAGCCCCCAGAGTTGCGTAAAGACCACCCTTGATGCGAAGCCGATACTCGGCAAGTCCCCACCAAAGATCTCCAGACTAGCCGTCCAAAATGTGAGAACTCGGTTGGGCGTCGCTGCGAGACTTGATGGATGTAGCTTTGTGTCGGAGTACCGCAGCTCACGTCAAGACCATGCTGACATTGGATTAAGTTAAGTTTTTAATAAATACACATGCAACCCACCAAGTTTTCCTTCTCTTTCTGGAATTTCTTCATTTTACCAATCAAGCATCATGTTTTTTTCCCAGTTTTGTCGGCTCACCATCTTGGCTATTAGCCAGGCTGCCTTTGGAGCCGTGATCGTTGAGCGAGCTTCTATAAGCACCTCAGCTAGTTCTATTATGAGCCCTCCCGTGAGCTCTTCCGGCACGTCTTCGAACGCAGTTTCTGCTGCAACACAGACACCGGACAAAGCCTGTACAAATACTGCCTTCACAAGGCAATGCTGGGGCAATGGATTCAGTATTGCCACAGATTATGATATCAGCTGGCCTGTCACCGGCAAAACTGTTCATGTTTGTTTTTACACTCTACCATGCCGTAATTTCGCATTGACATCTTCAGTACAACTTCGAGATTACCAACACTACTATGGCTCTAGACGGTGTTTCTCGCATTGTGTTTGCTATCAATGGCCAATATCCTGGGCCAACGGTTTATGCAAGTTAGTAGAGCTTTAAAATCTCCTAACTTTCCTTCGCTAACTTAAGTAGCTTGGGGTGACACAATTTCCGTCACAGTTAAGAATAGTTTGCAAAACAACGGGTAAGTATACGTGAAATCAATATTCTGACCTTTCTTACATAAAATAGTACTGGAATACACTGGCACGGCATTAGACAGATGAACTCGGGCCAGATGGATGGTACCAGCGGTATTACCGAGTGCCCAATACCTCCAGGAGGAACAAAAACATATACATTCCTCGCCACGCAATTCGGCACTTCATGGTACCACAGCCATTACTCGAGTCAATACGGCGACGGAATAGTTGGACCAATTGTCATTAATGGACCAGCGACCTCGAATTATGATATTGATCTTGGAGCTATGCCCATCACTGATTGGTACTACAAGACAGCTTTTGCTCTTAACGATATCGCTCTTCATAATCCCGGCCCACCGCCAGCAGCGGACACCGCTCTGATCAACGGAACTATGGTCAGCTCAAGCGGTGGTTCTTACAACAAAGTCACCTTGACCAAGGGCAAGAAATATCGCCTGCGTCTCATCAACACCTCCTTGGACAACAACTTCCGAGTCAGTCTAGACAACCACAATCTCACTGTTGTCCAAGCGGACTTTGTCCCAACTAAGCCTTATCCGGCACAATTTATTTTCATTGCCATTGGTCAACGTTATGATGTCATTGTGTATGCTAATCAGAATGTTGATAATTACTGGTTCCGCGTAGATGTCGTTAGTGGTTGCGGTTCAACTAACAGGAACAATGGAAATATCAAGTCTATCTTCTCATACGCGGGAGCGCCAAACTCGAATCCGACATCTACCGGACCTACTGCTCCCCAAGACTGCAATGACGAGAAGGGACTAATCCCTTATGTTGTGAAGAATGTGCCCAGTACGACTTTCGCCAGCGAATACCAAGAACTCGACGTTCAACTGAAGGTTGGCGTCGCGAGCAATAATCAGAGTATCGTCCAATGGACTCTTGATGGATCAGTAATCAATACAAGCTGGAGCGATCCAACTCTTGAATATGTGTCAGACAAGAGTGATAATTTTCCAAAAATGTTCAATGTTCTTAAGCTTCCTAATGCCAATCAGGTACATTCCCACCCCCAAATACTTTGCCTTTCTTCAGACACATCAGCTAACTATTACTTGTGCAGCTCTACTTCTGGGTCTTTAAATCCGTTCCTGGTCTTGCTTTTGCACCTCATCCAATCCATCTTCACGGTCACGATTTCTACCTCCTCGGTTCAGGCCCGGGAGACTTCAGTGATCCATCGACGCTCCAATGGAACAACCCCCCTCGTCGTGATGTAGCCATGCTTCCTGCGGGTGGTTATCTCGTTATTGGCTTTCCAGCTGATAACCCAGGGGCATGGCTAATGCATTGCCACATCGCATGGCACGTCGCTCAAGGTCTCGCAGTCCAATTCTTGGAAAGAGAGAGCGAGATTGCGAGTACGTTCAATGTGAATAATATCAAACCCGAGTGTCAGGCTTGGGATGATTATTACAAGAATGCGGTGTATGTAAAGGATGACTCGGGTCTATAGATGTGCGATAAACTGGAGAGCAGTTGTAATAGGATACCCTTAATGCTGCATTTAGTGGCGTTTCAGTCGATAGGTAATGAAAAATGAAACTTTGTTATATGCTGTCGTCCACTTTTTGTTCCCCAACGAATAGACTTAGGAGGAGAGGAGGGTGCTTATTTATATTCCTTCACTGCCCTAATGAACTCTCATGGTTATGTGCAAATAATTTCAAGAAGTCTCATTGTGCGAGCAATGTTATACGTGACCGCAAGGCGAACAAAAGTGGAGAGCTACTGAAGCGATTAGTCACTTTCAACATTCGACCTAATTTGCAGTACGATGAAATTGAGGCCTAGAAAAGAGGCGGTATACATGACATAGATAATTCCATGGTATGAAATGAGAATACTGACATGGGCTTTGTGGAAACCTCGTACCTCAACGAAGCACTGAGAAATATTTAATTCGAGTTAGGCGATATGCGTCGTGAACATTGGTAGAGGTTTTCTTATAATTTTAGAGTTTATAAAAAAACGGAATGAGAGTGTGGAGGTGTCTAGACGGGGTGCTCATGAAGTGAAGTTATATAAATTTAGAGAATTGATTATACGAAATTTGTAGTGCTGTCCTACATGTGTCTTTCTTGACTGGAGATAAATCGTCTGTATCACCCGGTGTATCGCGATGATGGATGTGGTTATTCCATACTACTCTAACAGTTATATCACTCGTCATGTTGTTTACACGTCAAGTTTTCAAACATGACGATTCGAACGTTCTCGAATATGTCAACTTTTTCTTTAAAGGACTGTGTGTTTTGATAGCTATCAGTAAATTATCATACCCAAAATGGTGAGTCTAGCTTTCAAGTTTCGACCTCTTCAGGCAGACACACATTTTCTGTTCACACTAGTACTTGTGGCTATTCAACTTTGGTGGGCACTTCTTCTGTCAATAGGTACAGTGATATCCGTGAAGAAGAGCCATTAATATACTACTCAGAAGCCCCGGCGGGGTAACCGATGGAAACTCTGTATGGCATGGGCTATAGAGAGATATAATATATATATAAAGGCTCTAGCGTCTAGGACGGAAAGAGTGAAGAAGATAAGGAACTCAAGACTTTCCATCCTGCTCTTGTGGCTCGATTTATGACATTCTTACGTACCTCATACCAACATCTTCGTATGCCACCATGCTTTCAGATAATGCCCGAATACTGTAACAATGCCTTCTTTCCCACTCCCCCCCTCTCTCTCGCGATCAAACTAATAGGCCCTTATCCTTATCCGGCAATCTTGCCTACAAATTTCTTCAGCTCAGCATGGCCTTCACCATGACGAGTTTATAAGCCATTTTTAAAATAACCCTAATGCTTGAGGGAACACGTTTCTTTAAAATTTCATAGAGTCTTAGCGGCATACCCATGGGTATATCCTAGTGCTAGAGCATAACACTCGCTTCGCGTAACTTTATCGGTATCAGGTCGTAAATACCGATTGGCAGTTTCGTGTCAACATTTCCTTTGAAATAACGCGGTATATTTGACAACGTTGCTATAACTCATTGGTTGGTTGAGATATTAACGACAAAGAAATTGAGTGGGCAGAAGTAGAAGAAGAGGCCCTACTTTTCTAGGACGCATTCTCACATAAATTCTAATACCATGGTGCCTTAACTTGGGGGCTCGAAATGTTACAAAACAGGAATAAGGCCCCTTGATAAAGCCTATAACCTTGCAATAAGACACCAGCAATTGTGAATAGGCTCGCCCTAAGATTTCGGTTATGATTATTGGTCAGTCCTTTATTTCAACCGTTTAGGCGAACGCAGGCTTAGTTAGGTTATACAAGGTTACACAGCTGAGTCGCAGCGATGACATATTTATAGAACCCCCAGAGTTCTTTCCACGATATAAATTCAAAGCCTCATATTTATTTTAGTGAAGAAATAGTGTGATCTCTCCTTGACCTACAACTCTAATCCTATAGTAACTTTCAGACGTCTTAATTCTACCTGCAAGAATCGAGGTCGGAGCCAATCGATGGAGGCAAAAGGACGTCCCTCGAGCTCGCCAGAGAACCAAGAAGATATGTTCACCGACAATAGAGATGCATTCTCAATGGAAGTCGTCGTTCCAGAGGCCATTCAGGGGTCTCAAGAAAACTTGATCGAGCAATTTTCTTGGGCGATTTATTACACGGCGGGGACTTTGGTGTTTAATAGTATCATGTTGGTGACAGTTCCTGAATTGGCTGTTTGGGTCACGGCTACTTGTACGACGACTGCGGCTTTGAAGATGTTTGCGTATAAGCTTTGTGGATACTGGGGAAAGGGGTTTAAGTGATGAGGTTTACTATTTACATAGCAGTACTTAGCGTTGTTCTTCCTGTGGGGGAGCTTACAAAGAACATATCTTTTGAGGGAAGTTTTTGCCTGGCAATCTTATTCATGCGAGGCCTTGTCTGTGCTGGGAATTAGAAGCACGCTGCTAAATGAAACCTGACATTTCGCAACCGCACAGGTAGCTTTTCTAACCATGAAAGGGGTTGGTAGGCGACTGTCATTACGGACATTTTCTGGCAACAAGTGCTGAGGTTGTAAGGTGTAAATTATTACTTCAGCTTCCAATAGAACTCCCACAAAGCTATCTTGCAGTCAAGAATGCTGCTCACTATTTTCTGCGCCGTGTTTGTCACGTAGAAGCACATTCATGACCAGGTCTCGGTAGACACATCGATTTTTAGCAGATATCGAGGCCAATTGAGATCTATCTCTCACTCATTGGCAGCAACTGTACTAGATCCACCTCCACCGCTCTCACTCAAAACCTGCGTACTTACAACGCTCCCCGCCTCGGTCGTAAAGATCCCACTAACCACACTCAGCCCAACAAACGGCTCATAAACATATTCAACAAGCCTCGTAGCACCCCCTCTCGAAATTGACTCGTTATATCCATTGAAAGTCATGTCCGTAATATAGCTTCCAACTGTAACTGTACTGCTGATGACACCGTGGTTGTCTAGCTTTTGGTCGACAATGCTCCCATCTTGTGCGAGAATGCGGTTGGTGTGGGTGTTGCCTGAGTAGTCGTTTATACTGTAGAGTACATTATGCTCTAGTTCGTAGGATCTACGCTCAACTGCTGAGGTCGCGCCAGTGACTGCTCCGGCGGTAGTGTTTACGATTTCTCCAATACTTTGGCCTAGAGTTGCGATAATGGGATTCAGGTCAATTGCTATTTATTGAGTCAGCAAATGGAAAGCTAAGGACTTGTATATAGGGAAATTTTATGAATTTTCAGATCGGGAGAGGTTTGGTTTCAGAAAAGCTTCGATTCCTTACAATCTAGGACGTTCGTGATCATCGTCAGCAAGTTTGCTAACCTTGCCTCCAGAATAACATGCGCATCAACATTCTGGATGAGAAGCCTAACACGATCGATGGATGCGTCTACCCCAGCATTGAACGACAAAAGGCTCAAAACTTCGGCTTGTAGATTGATCTTTGCGGTGATGTTTGTGACAAGGAGGCTGATTTCTCCAACGTGAACAGTCGCATTGAGATATACGTCTGGCTCGGGGACAGTCGTTGATGAATTTGAGGGCGTACCAGCTGTATCGTAAACAGCCGAATCAGGATCTCCAGACTGTGTGAGATTATAGCCAATGTATTGACCGGAGATGGCTGGGACCATGAGCAGAGCCACGAGGAAGAGAAAGCGACACATATTCAAAGAGCAATAGATAATTATTGTCTGTGACAGTCTGTAAGAATTGGCTCAAGGATGGGATTCGGGGTTACATACATCATGAGTATGAATCTGACTGACTTGAATTTCACATCTCTAGTAATTAAAAAGCGCGTATCCTAGGAAGATTGGCTAAAGTCGCCAAATTCAAGGCGATGACCTTATTATTAACATTTGACATCCCAAGTCTGGTAATGCAACTGCAACGGGGCACCTCCGCTAAGCGAACGTTTCAAGCGGGGAGTAATGTGGGCATTCAGGGGAAATGCCTTGGAAATAAAATAAAGTGTGATGGGATTTGCGAATCGGCTGTTGGAAATGCGATGCTGACCCCTGAAGATCCTTCCCGCGGTGCAGACAAAGCATGAACGCGAAACTTTTCTGTCCAAGTTTTTCTCGATAGCACCCCTATATAATGACATAGTCAGCCAAATAACCGTGATTGCACATAAGAATGCAAGGTCTTTCGCTGGGGTGAGAAGTAGCTTCCTGGAGCTTTGATCACATAGATTTTTTGCTCAGTGAATTGCGATATTATGCTCAGATGTCCTCTTCTATAGCCCTGATGCTATCCACGTTCTCAAAAGTCTTCATCTAGCAATCATTTTTTGAAGATGGTATCTCGTCTGAGCCTCATTGTGGTGTTCGTCTTCATCTGGCTTCGATTTGTGTCCGCACAAGTACCTACAAGCACATCAGTAGAACCATCCGCAACAGACACACCACCAACAACAAGTGCAGCTACTTCGTCAATACGATCAACCACCCGTTCTTCTAATTCATCTACAACAAGAACCACGAGTAGCACCGGCTCGTCTGGCTCGACGCCGCCAGATGTTTACTTAAATGTTCCAAATCTTTCCGTTGGACGCATCGAGCTAGATGTCGACGAACTCCAGGCCGATATCAATCTGAACGCTAAAGTCGCTGGCCTAGTCACAATCAACGCAGGAGTGGCTCTCTCGATCCAACAGGTCAACCTCACCATAACCGATGTCTCAGCGCAATTGGAACTCATCGTGCGACTCGGGCATTTGGTGGATATCGTCAATCGTGTTTTTGAGTCTCTCGATCTCAATCCCTTGTTGATCAATGTCCTTAACAACGTAACGAGCATTGTTGACGATGTTATCGGAGCTGTCGATGGATTGCTTGGTTCGATAACACAGGGAGGAACTACTCTTTCGTTCCTCGTTGACAATCTTGGAAATATTGTTCAAGAAGTTGGCGGAGTCAGTACTATTGTTGGCAGCTACTTGAACAACATGACCTTCACGGGCCAGAGCCAAACACTGTCCAACGGGAATGTCCAGAAAACATATTCATACTCGCCACTTAGCGCTTTGGTCAATATCATATTCAACAAAGCAGGCCAGATCGTACAGGCGACTGTCGCGAAAGCCACAGGAGGTGGAGGGACAGGTACAAGCACGACTAGTGCAGCGACGACAAGTAGCACTGCTACGACTTAGCGGGTATTACGGATGATGTATACTTCAATATTGTAAATTGATACCGATAGTAAGAGGATCCTCGTAAAAATCAACTCATTCTGATATTTTGCAACAGCCAGTATATGAGGAACCATGTTTGCTTTTTTGTGATGATTCCCTATCTGCCGAGACTTGGAGGAAAATTCTGAACATAACATCTGATGATAATGGCTTAAACTCGGTTCGATAAGACACATACTGCTTAAGACAAGGCATTGTACCAGATCAAAGTAGCTTAGCTATAATAGCAGAAATCCTGAGATTTGGAGTATCTTTATAGCCATGATATATTGTTTGGGAAGGACAATGTAGCTCGAGCGCAATACCATCACATGTCACGCGGGCTGTGCATGCCAGCGAGTTTCTCATCCTCGTTCGTTGTACAAGTAAAAATGACATGTTGAAGCGCGATTGTAACCCATCATGCTAGTGACTACGTGTCAGCATACGGCACCTTGATACAATTCGTCTGAATATCAGCACGGAATTTAATTCAATTGGTCTAGGGTTTGAAAGGGTTTGTTCGGCACCAAGGGTAGATGCTTTCATCAACCCTTTGAGTTTCTAAAGCTGTAACGAATTGGCTGGAAGGGAAGGGAAAATGATATCCCAAGCCGAGAATTTCCCGAGAACTGCTGACTAACCCAAAAATTTACTTTGCTATCATTTTCTCAGCACTCGACTCTTTCAAGGAGACCAAGATTTGCCATGTCTTGTCGATGCAATTTCAACACGTTACGAGCATTCGTCAGAACCGTTACTCATGTCGACTTGCCCAATTCTCCTTCGCTGTTAAGCACTGCCAACCAAAAGCCGCGGGCGGCACCGGATTCGCGAAACTTTACCAGCTTCCGCGCTCCTCCTTTGCAACGCAGAGTAAATTCTACTTTGGCCTCCGAGGCTGCTTTCTCAGGTGCGCGTAGTCAATCCGGATCGGTTTCCAGCAGTAAATTCGATTCCAAGCACGATGCCGGCCCAAAAACCCACGATTTAGCAAGTGATGGCGCGTTTGTGGAATTCTCTTCTGAAGCTATAGATGCCATTGCAGCGGAATCAAGCCTAGATCGTCGTCAAGCCATATTAGCAGACTCCAGAATACTTGAGCGAAAATCTAGTCGGTCTCGCAGCCAGAATGAACCCTCGACGCGAAAGGAGAGGCATATTGAACCAGTTATTCGACGGTCCAAGGTCCAAAATACCAGCTACGCCTTACATTACAGTTCGCCTCCGTTGCCAGTCCGTCATAGAAAGCTAGCTGGCCATGTATATGGCAAGCAAGAAGCCCCTGTGGATGATTGGGTCCCACCAAAGAAGGAGTCGTGGCAAACGCATAAGGCGACTATGAAGGAGAAGTTCCCGGAAGGTTGGAACCCTCAAAAGCGGTTATCGCCCGATGCCATGTCTGGAATCAGAGCATTACATGCCCAAAACCCCGAAACATACACAAGTGCGATGCTTGCAGACCAATTCAAGGTTTCGCCTGAGGCAATCCGCAGAATTCTGAAATCGAGGTGGGAGCCTACAGCCGATGTACAGATCAATCGTGAGATGCGTTGGTTTAGGAGAGGAGAGAAGGTCTGGAGCAGATACGCTGAGTTGGGACTAAAGCCCCCGAGACAATGGAGAGACGAGGGAATAGGAAGGGGAAAGCCAGAGTGGAAGAAGAGAGGCACCCAGTTGAGCCAGGAGCCAGGAATTCCGGAATTGGTCACTACTGCGCAACCTGATCAAAGCTACATACCTACTCGACGTTTCGACGAAGAGCCTCTGGGTGAACTTGTCACTACGAGCTCAACCTACGTACCCTCTCGACATTTAGATGAAGAGCCTCTGGACGAAGTTGTCTCTACGAGCTTAAGAGATTCTTCGGTGGATAGGTCTGGTCTTATTACGAGTCGAAAGCCGAAAGGTGACGAATCCTGAGTATCCGGCTTGGGCAAGGCTGTGTGTGAACTTGCCAGAAATCTAAAGCCTTGCATATCAGCAGCGTCTAGTTCTGGACATCATTTGCCGGGTCATTCATGCCGGACACCATCCTCTCTATCTGTATAAAAATAATAACCCTGTATATCAAGTCATGTATGAATAGGGGCGCTGGGAAGGCAAGTGCATTGAGAAGATGGTCTACTCCGAGAAACTAGTAATTAATTCAACCTCATGCAAGGTTGCAAAGTTGGACTTGGTTTTAAGAAACATTTAGCATGTGGAAAACCTCGTTCGAATTCAAGTCTGCAAGACTGGAAGATCAAACCAATTCTCAATATCAAGAATGATAAGCAAGGCTCAGCTTCCACCGGAACCGGAAGTATATGTAATTGCTCAGGTGTGATGAGTCCTGTGACTGGTCCCTTTGGAGGCCGTTGTGCAGCCGTTGCTAGGGGACCGTGCTGTCTTTGGCAGGGGTTATCCCTATCAACCCCTGAGGCGCGTCTGCAGCTCCACCAAAGTGAGCATCGTCGCATGTTTCTGCAGACCTGTGATTTTCATCTTTGACTTTTCCATTCGATTGTTCGACAACCTCACTTTTTTTCTTCCCCTCCTCTCGCCTTCGTCGATTTCGATATCCTTTGGTCCTTTACTTTTGATCTATATAGATCCCACGCTGTCCGTATATCTATGTGACAATGTTCCGTTGTTTATCGCACAAGCTAAGCTTGGACTCGTAGCTAACGTCAAAACAATAGCTTTCCATGTTCTCTTCACCACTTCACTGCTCCGGACTAACCATAACGCGTCTGATTTACTCTTCGAAAACTGAACTCGATTATCGCTGAGGATCAAGGAACTTGATTTTTTAACACCTTTCTCTCTAATTGGTCCAATACTCATGGCTTGACTATGTCGTCCACACCCAGCAACCCGAGGATCTCGAACTTTTCCGCGAACACGGGCCTGGGACTGAACAGCAAACTTACTCCTTCAAATTCTCCGTACCCGCGAACTCCCAAATCACCTTATAAGTCTCGGGGGCCTTATGAATCGGGACTTTCTCTAAAGAGGGTCATTGGAACGACAGTCTCTTCACCCACTGCATTCGATACCCTTGCAACTACACCAATATTCGCCTACACGGCAGGAGCCGCGACTGTCGTAGTCAACATTGACGAGAACTCAAATACTACACAACGCTTCTTTCGAGCACGACCATCTGCTATCCCCTCGAATGCTATTAGCAATTCCATAAACGGCCCCTCCACCCCTACCAATGTCGCGAATGATGGACGAAATCGAACGATCCCGAATTATAGGGATGCCGGAATACCATACTCTCCCTCAACACCACATACCAATCTCGATTGGGATATGCCGAATTCGAAGGCAGGGTCAGGCAAAGGCAAGATCAAGGCCGCGACTAGCGTTTCAATAAGTCGGGATGGAAGCCTTTTGGCGGTGGGGGAGGTAGCTATATTGTTTCTCCTTTTGTGTTGCAGTCACTAACAGGGTGGCAGACGGGCGTCGAACCAAGAATTCTCATCTTCTCCTTGAAATCAGGCTCATCCGACACTCCTCTAGCGATAATGACGGGACATGAATACGGGGTCAACGCCATTGCCTTCAGCCCAGATCAAAAGTATCTAGCTAGCTTAGGAACACCCCAGGATGGCTTTCTACATATTTGGGCTATCAATCCGAGGACAGGCGCTACAAAACTACATTCAAGTGGAAAATGTACAACGAATGTCAAGCAAATGCTGTGGCTTGGCAACAGCTTGGTCACGTAAGTTTGCTCCTTGTATTTACTGAAGAGCACAACTAAATGATATAGGGTTGGTACTCGACATATCAAAATATGGCGGATTGACGAACCCCGAAGTGCATCACCCCAAAAGCGGTTTGCACTGGATGGAACTCCACAGCAAACCCCAACACAGCCGATTGGGATGACGAAGGTCCTCTCTGGGCGAAATGTCGTACTCGGGCAACTAATCGAAGCGACTTTCACGACTCTTACAACTATTTCCGACAAGAAAGCCATTGTTTGTTCAGAGAAAGGAGATGTATGCATGTTAGACGACAGCGAAGGACAGAAGCTAATGAAAGTGGCGGCCACGGGCTTTCCAATCACTTGTATAGCTGTCGACACCCAGGAACGACTAATTCGGATCGGTGGGCGCGATGGAAGATTCAAGACCCTGAACTTGGATCAGCTCTTGACCCCAAGCACGCCTCCCGAGTCACCTGTATCCTTTGATGGTGAAGGTGTCACAAACGAGGATGGCCATCTACTCGCTATGGGATATGCCGCTCGAAACTTGGTCACGATCAACTCGAAGCAACTGATAGAAATATCATATGCTAGTTCTGAATTGGATGAAGGATTGATTCAGAAGAGAACGCCATTTCCAGCCCACGGAGATGCTGTTCTGGGTGTCAAGATCCTCTCCCAACCAAATCATCTAGCGGCTACCTTTATCACATGGTCTGCTGATGGAAGCATTGTGTTTTGGGACCTCGACGGCAATTGCAAGGCAACTCTGGAGACTCCATTGGAGAAGACCATTGTAGGCCAGGAAGACCTTACCAATATGTGCTTGGTGGTTCGGGCTTCGAAAGGAGTCAAGTTCTTAGCAACGGGCGATACCTACGGCATGTTGCGCATCATCGATGCTTCTAGCAAGGTTGCCACTTTCGAAGCCAGAGTGCACTCATCTGATATCTTGGACATCGCCTTGCACGAAAACGGAGGCGAAACTATGCTTGCAACTTGTGGGAGGGATATGGCCGTACAATTGTTTCGACTTATCTCCAATCAATGGGTCCTCGTCCAGACACTCACTGAGCACACTGCCAGTGTCTCCAATGTTTTGTTTGCAGACAATGGAGAGAAGCTGATATCGTGCTCAGCAAACAGAGATATTCAGGTCCGGCAAATCGTTAGGATACCAGGTGACGAGGAAATCGGACTCGCGGCTATTCCTTTCAAGATAATCTCCACCAAAAGTGCCCCAAAGTCAATGATATTGTGTTCTGGGGACCAGGCTAGCAATCTTATGGTATCCATGGCCGACCGAAGTGTAGGCACATTTGAGATTGCGACTGGCCGTCTACTCAGTTCATTTCGTGCCTCCGACAATGATGGTATAGACGTCGTCGCTCTTGGTGCATTGGTGATGGGAGAGCCTAGTACCATCCCTTCACGTCCTACTATTCTCGCTGGAACATGCGATTTTGACAAGTCTGTGAGGATATACAACGGTAATACGGGAGCATTCTTGGATCGGGAGTGGGGACATACTTGCGGTGTAAAAGATGTGGCTCTCCTCGAGACGAGTGACTCGGATCAGAAGACACTCGTCAGCACTGGCATCGACGGCACAATCATGATATGGGACCTTTCGGCGACGAAACCCATGGAACCTTTGGATTCACAAGATAGCTCCAGTAATTCTGGCGATCCAGCGCAACCGAAAGATGTCCCTGCTGTTCGGCCTCCTCTACGACGGGTGCTTTCAAGGGCCGAAATTGCTGAGTTTCAGCGGGCATCACCATCGCCAGCGAACAAGAGTCCACCAAGGATCCTGAGACGAAAAACATCAAGATATGGTATGTCCACACAGTCACCCACGCTGGCGCCACCTCCACCAATATCAAGCGCAAAGCATTTCGCGTCGTCTTCTGATGACGTGGCTGTTCGTCGAAATGGGGGCAGAAATCGATCTCGTAGTCCTCCCAGCCCCAAGGGTAAAGACATGAGAAGGCCCTCTCTCGCCTCTCTCAATGACTCTCGTGGTAGAGCTAGAGCGACGGGAAATTTTAGCGAGTATGGCTCGCTGAACCAATCCACGGAATCGGCTTGTCGTACATTACGGAGTTATCGTAAAAAGTTGTTATCTTCAGAGCCAATGAAGGACGAGTTGATGAAAGAGCTTGATCAGGAGCTTCGATTAACTGTGATGGCTTTAGGGGAGAGAAGCCTGAAATCCAAGGCTATTAGCGAGACGGTGTTGACAGGTCTTCTCGATCAATATTCCGAGAGACTTGTGTCTATGTTCGACGAGAAATTAAGGTTGACAAGAGCAGACTCGGAAGAACTTCGAGAAGAACCGGAGCGGCCGAAGACTGCTGGGAATCCGGTGGTCCCCAGTCCAGTCTGATATTCCTTTGCATTGCTTTCTACGTGGCGGCTAATTTGGGAATAATTGGCGTTTGCTAGATACCACCGTTTTCTAGCAGGAGTTGGGAACGTGGGTTGGTTTTTGCTTTGTCCAGGCTTGTACATATATTCTCAGCAAGGCGTCCGGCGAGGCTGCTTACTAGGGAGGGGAGTTTGCTTTGATTTGGAGTTTGGTCGGCGATTTCCTTGAGATGGCATGGTGCTTCTCTGGTTTTGAGACACCCATAAGAGTGAATGGCGATGATGAGGGAGGGTTACGTACAGTCAGCGGTTTCTTATTGACAAGACCGCCCAAGCCAAGCGTTAAGTGGCAGGAATTATCAGGCGTTGAGTGGAGGAGCTTTGCAGAATGAGTTGCTTCAACACTTATGCACTTGTGGCGGGATGCCCTACTCTTAGGCATCGAGGAGAAATGAAACACAATTGACCATGAGAATCTCAACCTTTATTGACTGCTCAGTGAAAACACTCGTAAACTCGCTGATAGACTCCAGGTCAGCCCAGTGATCCAGACCAAGTAGAGTGATTGGGAGATCAAACTGACTAGGTCCGCAACATACTATGCCAAACGATCAGCTAGTAACGAGAAGAATGTGTGGAGTTACGCGAAACTCCTAACAAACACTCTTAAATAAGTATTTACAAGGACATCTGATCAGAGTAGGCTGGATTAGTATTACGAAGTGTAACAAAACAAAAGTCGAGGGCATCGTCCGATCAATACACGGTTGACATGATTGTCCTACTTGACCACAAACAACCGACTCTCGGAACAAACATTCGAAAGGCTATCCACTAAGAGCAGACTGATTCAACATCACGAAGTGCGGGTATGTCATCGCGCCATCATACGCATCAAGCACCTTCTTGACTTGATACTTCGAGGTCAACTCGCGACACGATTCACCAAGGGCGTACCGTGCCTGCTTCAAGGAATATTTCACGGTTAATCGACTGCCATGTGTACTAAAAAAGCCTAGGGTAAGGAACAAAGATGAGGTCAGACGGGAGTTGGTAAGGGTGAGAGATACCAGAACGGGGTTGGCGCTGTATGAGAAGTTATGTATCAGTGGAGGTTGGTTAAGCCTTGGACTCGGATCGTTTTAGCGACTCACTAACTGTGAGAATTGAACTGCTTCTTACACTTTGTAATGCGACAGCTCATTCTACCTCACTGATCCAACTTCATCTCGAGAAGAATATCGCGCTACCCACAGCCTGACATACGACATCTCATTGCGTACTCCGGCCAAGCCACGCGTCAATTCATCGTCACCACGCAACGAGCACATTTCCACATCAAAGCAATAAAATAAAACCATCTGACTTAGCAGGACCATTTGTATGTTCCCTATGCACAGTATAGACAATGCCCATTCCAACCATCATCGAGATTATCTACATACACACAAAACCTCCTCCTCCACGCTCACGTATCTGGCACGAGGCCACCAATGTTTTCACTGCATGAACAAATATCCGCCAACCGCAGTATGGTCTATTGATGCTGCACTGTACTTGTATCCAACCGCTCATATATGCCAACCCAATGCGGAATCGCCTCATTCACGCGATGAATGCGTTTCCATGCCCAGACCGAGACGCCACAACAATGAACCCTTCCCTTGGTGGGAGAACCAAACACGAAATAAAACGCCGATTTTTTTATGTTCAAGAAGCTCACGCATACCGAACAGTTGGCTGAGGTTGCCATGTTGGCTGGGGCGGTGGTCTCCACCTGCCATCAGTCCCCCAGTGCCCGTTCGGATCTCCACTCGGTAAACGTCTCGAGTGACCCTGGTTCCAGTGTCCTCCTCCGCCTCCACCATTCCAATTGTTTTGCTGGAGTGGCTTTTGATTTTTCGCTGGTTTGACCCTTCTTCCTCTTCGGCAGCGGCTAATACAGCAAGAGAGGATGGCGATGACGATGAGACCACCGATCACGGACGCCAGGGCGATGACCAAGGTTCTGTTGTCATCGATCCAACTCTTGATTTCTTTGCCAACGCTGGCACCTTTACATTCTCCATTCGAGCACTTCCCTCCGCCTTGACAAGAGGTTCCGTCGAGGAAATTTTGTTGCATAGAGTAGCAGACATTGCTTCCGAATTCGGGTGAGGCACACGAGATTTGACACCCAGAATGCGAACAAGCGTAGGTATCGTTGCCCTGGGTATAAGAGCCCATCAACGTCTTGCATTGAAGGTCACGAGAGGTGCACTGGCCCGAGGTACAGACCAGTCCAGTCAATGTAGTTCCGTTGGTTGTACACGATTGCCCTAAGAGAATGTTAGCTGAGGGATATCACATCGAGGGTAAAGGTACAACATACCATCTGGAGCGCTAACGTCCGTTGGACAGGTTGCGCTAGTACCGCTACATGTCTCTGCAGGATCACAGGTTCCACTGGACGATCGACAGACGACACCCGACCCTTGAAATCGACACTGTGGTGAACAGCAGTCTTCATTGCTCGGATCACAAACAGCGTTCGTGTTGAATTTGCATGTCGCTGCGTTACAGCACGGGTTGCCGGCACATCCGGTCGGTCCACCACAGTCACAATCTTCTCCAGATTCAACGATGCCATTCCCACATTGGCTACCGGTAATGGTAGTGATGTCCTTGTTGGCAGTCAAACAATTGGTCTTGACGCTATTTCGGCCCATAGCTGAGCACACGTTTCCGATCGTACAGGGCGAGAACTTGGAGATATTCGCTCCCGTACTAGGATTCATGATGAAGGCTGAGCCAGCGTTACATGTCTGGGCGTTGAGTGGGCAACATTGCTGAGATGCAACAGTGTTTCCGCTAGCACATGCGGACGCATCGCAATCATGAACCGCACCAAAGGTATGACCGGTCTCGTGAGCAACGACCTGCCATTCAGTGTTGGTTCTCACCACCACATTCGCTCCACTCACGGTCTCGTTGACGCCACCAGACGACGCAACTTGGGAAGTAACAACACAAGCCTGGCCTAACCAAGCTAGTCCTACAGCGGAGCCAGTTGCACAGGTGCTGAGTAGCGTCCAGTAAGCATTGTTATCCGGCCGAGCGCCTCTCCATGCTGAAAAAAGGTTCAGTCGGTCCTGAATCCTCACGTTATCACTGCATGCTATATTCCATGGAGCTGCCGCCTGCGGCGTGGCAGGACAGTTCGCATCGCTAATGGTGAGATTCTGAAGTCCAAGGGTGATGTTGAAGCTGTCTTCGTATTGGGTGGAAGCGGCATTGATCACTTGGATGATGTTACGACGAACGGACTCGGTGGAGTTGAACCCAGCGGTGTAAGTACAATCCGTGGCCACACCAACCAGAGCGACCTTTCGAGTGGTTGGACAACCAGTGGTTTGGCCAACCGTCGCGGCCAAGTTAACACCGGCGGAATTTCCTCCAAGCTGAATGTCGTTTTGGCGTTCCAAGATGGATCGGGTGGAGATCGATCCAAAGTGAGTCTCGTCTCGCTTTCTCATGGCCCGGAATACAGGGTGATCGGGTTGGGAGTTGAAGTTCAATCCATCAGCAGAACACGAAGGCGACTGCCTGGCATCTCTCTTCATCTCCCCATGCAGAACACCCTCAAAGTCTTCCTCTAGACCGGTCGTGATGTCGGAATCCCTCCACACCACCATATAGTCCTTGCCCAAATCGTTCGCCACAGGATCCAGCCGGTGCTTTGTCTGATTATAATGCACCGCCGTCTGTATGTGGTGGTGGTTTCCTTCGACCCTGAAAGCGCCCTCGAACATCGGCTCAGCCCCGTCTTCGTGAACAATCACACGCGCCCAGCCCACATTGATCCATTCGGAACCGTGCTGAACCATCGCATGTCCCTTGAATACCCTATATGCTGATCTATCCAGCGGCTCCTGATGTCTCAACGACCCATCGGCTGCCATGTAGGACACTGTCGCTCCATCGCCAAGGATGTTATGGTTCGGAGACAGTACTAATTTTATCCTTTCCCTCCCATGCCGAATACTGAACGTTAAGGAAAATTCCGACGCTGCGTGCGCTCGATTCGACGGTGTGTGTATCCTGGCATCTTCGACGGGTGACAGGTACGTTATGGGATCTCTCTGTTGTGAATGTGCTATTCAGGAGTCGTATTAGTTTCGGGATCTCACGAACACGGGGCTACTCAGCATCTTTGCACTCACCATTTGATGCCGAGAACAAGAAAGCGCTGACGATGGCCGCCGCTATGCTCTTCAATAGTCTCATAGTCTTCGTGTGTATAAATAATTAAGGGAAGTTGCAGCGGCTCCAGAGGAGGTTTGTTGTACCTTCCTGGTCGGCTCGCAGTATCGCAGTAGTTGGTCCTCCTCTCCTTCAAGCGCGCATCCACCCAGCCTCTTCGGAATTACGTGAGCGATCAGTTGGTCTGTGGTGTGATGAAGCGAGAGACTGTGGGGGAAATTATATTAAATGTTGTTTATGTGTCGACCAGCGAAAGGAGAGTGGACAGTGACACTCGTGGGTAGAGAGAGTGAGGGATGAAGATTGACGGTTGGAGGAGAAGGTTTGAGGTGAAAGGTTGAGAGGGAAGTTTGTTTGTGGTTTGATGTTGCTGCTTAGGGATGAGGATCGGGGTTGGCAAGTCGGAGTGTAACCCTGTTCAGGGCTGAAAGGGCCGTCTGAAACGACAACTCTGGATTGGCGTTCACTTTGCTTGGTGGAGACTGACGCCGTAACAATGCAACAATGCACCTGTCGTTGTCTGAGATTGTTTTCTTTTTAAGAGAGTCGACAATTCCAGGATTGATGTTGGGGTGGAGTAAAGATGTTGAAAGATGCTGAAAGATGTTGGAAGATGTTGAAAGATGTTGAAAGATGTTGAAAGATGTTGGACTTTCCGTAGGTAGGGTCTTAGGAAGGAGGCTGGTGATGTAGCTCAAGTTGGTCGGCATGCGGCACTAGATCATTACGACACCGAAGATTTAAGTCTTGAGTTTTGAGTTTTGAGCCTTGAGTCTTGAGTCTTGAGTCTTGAGTCTTGAGTCTTAGGTCTTCACTCCTAAGTCTTAAGTCTTAAGTCTTAAGTCTACAGTTCTAAGTCCAAGTCTTAAGTCTTTCCTCTGGTGGACTTCCAGAAGCGCAGGTTAACTTCGACTAAAGCACTCCAGGAGACGCCACCACATACTTTTTCGTTTAATCTTACATGCCCCAAAGAACTGGGGGTAGAGATACGAGTTGACGAGTACAATCTCTTAACTCCGCCTCTTCCATCTTGGTCACTTGGTTGTTGTCCACAGCTGTCCACAGCGGTCCACAGCTGTCCACAATTCTATAGTCTAACATGCCACTCAAGTAAGCTTATTTTGTGAGGGTATCCACCCCTTTCCGTCCTCCGGATCGCACAAGCACAATACAACATCGACCTTCCTCCCTCCTAGATCGACCTGCCCCAACCTAGTCAGCTTCTTCGTCCGAAGTGGCCAGCCGCATCGTGTTTCGCCTCAAGTCCTCTTCCGTTTCACCTCAACAGCAACAACACCCAATCAATAGACTCGAGTCGTCTGGTGATCTTATATCGTACATCCCCACTAACTACCTCCAGATCATATATAAATAAATAAAAATATCCGTGGAGTTTCTTGCAGAGTTTATTGCCTAATATTTCGCATATTTCATATTTTAAATTTCATCCTCTCTCTCTCTCTCTCTCGTGATTCTGGATCTCGGACAGGTCCAAATGCAAAACCGAGTTCCTCCCATCCGTCTTGGCAGCCACAGACCCTTCGCCAACCCTCAGACCACTTTGTTATGTCCGAAGGTCTACAGTACCTCTATGTCCTCTCTACAATACTTTCTACAATACCCCTTGGTGCTTTCATGATTTGCAACAAAGTCTGGTTCGGCTTGAATCTGACGTGACTTACCGGTAAAACAAATGCATCTCAAGCTGGAAAAAGCATGGTCCTTAAAAATAGATCAATTATTTCCCCTCATGTACCGTCAGATAAATACTACTACTCACGGCACAACGCAATTCAACACCATGATTGAATTGATTTGTGTTCTCGAATATCTCATCATCTCATCAACATCTTAAAAATTAACTCCTCACCACCATCTACAAAATCCTAATCCTCATCCTCGTTCTCATCCTCATCCCCATCCCCATCCCTAATGCCCCAATAAGCCGCGTACTCCTCTCTCACTCTCGGGGGCTGTGCTGCATACAAAAACCACCAACACATCTCCCACGTCTCTTGGCCCTCTCCAAAGCCCTCCAACCACTGGCTCACAAGCCCTTAGTCCTCCCCCTACCCTTAAATCACGAGTCCAACTCCCTCGAACCACACACAAAAAGAACCTCCACTAACTACGAGAGATATACGCTAACCACCACCTACCTACCCAGGCTACCCAGGCTACCCAGACTACCCAGACTACCCAGACCACCCAGACCACATCTGCACACATCTGCACACATCACCTCCTCGGCAACCGTCTCCGATCTTGGGGGATCCCACATCACAACTGCCATATTCTGGCGTTTCCTTGGCCTACGTTGCATACCCGAAGAACCACCAGGAGTCTGATTTCAAAGAATCTCAAGAATCTCAGCTATTCGTAGGTGGCTTAGAGCAAGAGAACGCGTACTTCAACTGCAACTTGCTTATCCCGACAAGGCAGGGTTATGCGTGGCTATCCCAATGGATGATGAGGGATGATTCCTTTGATAATGAAGATTGATTTATATGTCATTGTGTGTGGTTGCAATGACTATTGATTGCGGTAAACCCTCTTTAAGCTGGCGGAATTTCCGTGAACGAGTACACAAGACCCAGCAGAACGATACGCCCTTGGTCAAGAGCTGTGCCCATTTCAGGACGAGGTAATATACTAGATAGTTGGGAATACAGATAAAGGGTCACACCCAGCAGCCCTCCAAAGATGAAATCCTGAATGGGGGAAAAACCAAAAAGTAATGTAGAATCCTATCAAAGACTCCATCATGTTCCCATTTTGCATGAATACGCTAGAAGATCGATGTCCCTCGTCACTTCCTCGATGCTTGAACAGTTTCGATAATCTTGTCGACGACACTGGGATCGGAAAGCTGTGTTCCTGTTAGCAAGATCGTATTCACGACTAGGTGTGCCGACTTACCGTGGATATGTCGCCAAGCTGGTCTTCTTCCTTGGCCAGGATCTTTCTCAGAATTCTTCTCATGATCTTTCCACTGCGTGTCTTTGGGAGATCTGGCACGACAAAGATGGCCTTGGGTGCTGCGAATGGTCCAATGCTCTTCCGTACCTGTAAGATCAGATCCTTCTTGAGTTGATCATTCACCTCGTTGCCGTCCTTGATAGCCACAAAGGCGTTCACAGCTTGACCGGTAAGCTCGTCAGTAATACCGACCACAGCAGCCTCTGCAACGGCCTGGTGCTCAATCAAAGCCGCCTCAATCTCTGCCGTCGACAATCGATGCCCACTAACATTGACAACATCGTCAACACGGCCACGAATCCAGTAATATCCTTCGTGATCACGGCCTGCTCCGTCACCAGTGAACTGTGGAATTGAGGTTAGTGACCATGGGCCTCGAGCACTGAGTACATCAACTTACGTAGTATCCCTTATAGACGTTCAGATACGTATCCATGTATCTCTTGTGTGCACCCCAAACTGTGCGAGCCATGCTAGGCCATGGCTGCTTGAAAGCGAGCACACCCTCAACATCGTTGCCATGGATTTCCTCGCCAGAGACGGGATCGATAATCGCAGGCTCGATACCGAAAAATGGAAGGGAAGCACTTCCGGGCTTGGTCGGGGTCACACCTGCAAGTGGGGTGATGACATTTGAGCCTGTCTCGGTTTGCCAGTATGTCTGGACAAGGTTAGGGGGGGTGGATACGATGGTCTTCTGGTGTCACTTACGTCGACAACATGTGCTTCTTCCTTCCCAACGGTTTCAAAATACCATTTCCAGACCTCGGCAGCGATTGGCTCTCCAACAGAACCCAAGACTCTCAAATGCTTCATTTGATGCTTGACATGTTCGTCTCCCGCTCTCTTGAGTAGTCTCAGAGCTGTTGGTGCGACATAAAATTGCGTGACCTCGTGCTTTTCGATCACATCCCAATATCTGGAGAAGTTTGGGTATGCTGGAGTTCCCTCGAAAACCACCGTGGCAACACCGAGCAACAGAGGAGCATAAACTACATATGTGTGACCAGTGATCCACCCAACATCACCACCGCAGAAGAACTTATCGGTATCGTGGATATCAAAGACGTACTTGCCGGTAGATGCAGCTCCAAGCAAGTAACCGGCGGTTGAGTGCATGACACCCTTTGGCTTTCCTGTCGAGCCTGATGTGTACAAAAGGAACAGTGGGTCTTCCGAGTTCATCACCTCGGGGGCAATATAAGATGGCCACTTCTCAACTTCCTCATGCCACCACCAATCCCTTCCTGAGGTCCATGGAACTTCGGCACCAGTCCTCTTGTAGACCAGGCAGTGAGTGACATCTGGGCATTGCTTCAGCGCATCATCGACAATCTTCTTTGTGCCAATCAACTTTCCACCTCGCTTGCCCTCGTCAGTTGTGATGACCACCTTCGACTGGGCATCGATGACACGATCACGGAGAGAATCTGCTGAGAACCCAGCAAACACAACAGAGTGAACTGCCCCAATACGGGCACACGCGAGGAAAGCAATCACAGCTTCTGGGATCATGGGCAGGTAAATGGCGACCGTGTCTCCTTTCTTCACACCCATCTGCTTGAGGACATAGGAGGTTTTACAAACCTCTCGAAGAAGTTCAGCGTAGGTGAGCGTTCGACCATCGTTCGTTTCATCGGCCTCGTAAATGATGGCTGGCTTGTCGGGATTCTTAATGGCGTGTCTATCTACACAGTTGTAGGAGGCATTGAGCTGACCCTCCAGGAACCACGAATTGTCGCCATTAGCGAAGCTTCCAGCATGAACAGTCTGGAAGTCCCTTTGCCAGGTAAGGAGTTCGCGTGCCATATTGCCCCAGAACTTCTCTGGTTCGGTGATAGACTCCTTGTACATCTTCTGGTACTCCTCGAGACCTACGAACAACCATAAGCGACAACCCGGCTATATTATTGAGCCAAGTACTTACCACTCAAGTGAGGTTTGCTAGGGTGTTCTATTCATGGTTAGATAAATCAATTGAATTCTTAAAATGGTGAAATGAGTGTTTCTAATTAGTACTTACTGGCAAACATCTTCTCCGGGGGGTCTTGAACAACGTCAGCGCGGGGTCGCATTCTCGGTGGGGGTTATACTCACGGAATGTGTCGACTTCATGAGCCTCCGCAACCACAGGGTTGCTGGGCTTTACTGCACCTTCAGACATGATTGTGGCTTTGGCCGTACTCTCGAATAACTAAAGGTTAAAATTGGATATTGTGTCGCTGACAAAGTCGATTACTCTGGAGCTGGAGGACGCAACGAAGCTCTCCCAATCCTTACCCCGCTGTGACTAGCCAATTGAACTGTGAATGAACTGGGGACAGGATCCAGTCAACTTGTTTATTTCTTTGTGATTCTTTGTGATTCTTTGTGATTCTTTGTGATTCTTTGTGGTTCTTTATGGAATGAGAAAAGTATGTTTGAGGGATGGAGAGTGAGAGGAGGAAGAAATAACGAGGCTCTTTCAATGATAAGTGTCAAGGGAGGAAGAAGGGAGGAGCGAGGCAGCGGACAGGCTGTTGTTAAGCTCGGGGCAAAGGGACATCTGATGGAATTTCGTCAACCCCATGGCGTGCCGGAGCTTTCCAACCTCAAATTCCAGACTGGTCAATGGTACACCAAAGTGACCAAACGAATTTTACCCCGGTTATTGGAGGGGGGGTGAACGAGGCTATTCTCTCAATTGATCGAATTGGAGCTCTGTGAATGGTTGAATGGAGCTGTTCTGGGGTTTGGTCTGGGCAAGCGTCATCCTCCCACCCGAAGGTCGGCGGCCTTGGAGTAATCGGCTCCAAAGGGTTTGGAAGGGGTCTTGAAGAAGACGCGATGCGGACAAGGATCTGGGCGTGTTGGCGGGGTTGCGGCAAGCAGTAGAAGGGTGCCCAGCTAAAAAGTGCTGCCACCATCTCTCGCATCTGAGGCAACTCTCTCTCCTCGCGACACTTGCTCTTTTCTACTAATGAGACTATTTCCTAAAGAACAATGGCTCCCGTTACTAAGGCATCGTCCCCACGCCCAATCACGCCTTGCTCTTGCTCTTGCTCTTACTCTTGCTATCTGTTATTGCTATTGCTATTGCTCTTGCTCTTGCTCTTGCTCTTGCTCTTGCTCTTGCTCTTGCTCTTGCTCTTGCTCTTGCTCTTGCTCTTGCTCTTGCTCTTGCTCTTGCTCTTGCCATTGCCATTGCCATTGCCATTGCCATTGCCATTGCTCCTGCTCTTGCTCTTCCGCTTGCTCTTATCCTTCCTTGCTCTTACCCTTGATCTCGCTAGACTACATGAGCTTGAGACGTTTTACATATTCTTTGTCTCTTCGGCATCCTCTGTGACACTCGCTTCAAGATCGGGGTTTGATTTGAACCGATTTTCCAGCACACCCAGAAATAGTCGACCATATTTGTCACATTCTGCAAAGAATGGGGGCAGCTTGCGAAATAGGAGCAAAGTGCCTCCAGTTCTACACGAACAATAAAACGTACCACTAAGCCTGTAAAGGTATGGCACAGCTCACAGCTCTGCTCCCTTGCTCCAGAGCCAGAGTATTTCGTCCCGAAGTCTCGACAGAGCCAGTGCGCGCATGGTGAAGGTGGCCTGTTCTTTCCCACGGGGTAAAGGTGCAAGGCTGAGGAGCGACTGAGCTCCACTATCTCCAGCCTCACAAACCCTCGGCCCAAGCCGGCTATGATCCAAAGGACATTTCCAAGATTGCCTTCATACGGTACCAACATGCAGGAGAGGCGTTCTATTTATTTCTCCTGAAGACCAACAAGTCGGTATTCTTCGGTTATTCCGTTGGTCCAATAACATCCGGTGCAGATAGTTCATTCATCTCGTTTCATTCGCCTAGCCATACCCTATGACAATCACCAACTCAAGTTGATCTCAAGAGGCAACCGAGTGGTCATGAGCCATCTCTCTGTCCTACATCCGAGCATTTCTCAAACGTCGTTTCCACGGAAGTTCATCCTTGGGAACAACCTGCATTGCATACCTGATGATGCCAGTCGCCACTGACATACGAGGACCACGCTCGCATCTACATACAGACAATGATCTCCGTCCGCTGCATATCTTGGCCCAATGCTTACATTCAGCCACTGAGAAGCCATATGATTTTCTCGATTGACGAGTAGTAGACATTTCTCGCTTGTCGACATGCATACCCCTCATCAGCCTGACTGGGATATGCAACTGCTCTCATACAAGTACGACTTGACGAGCTTGGACATAGGATGATATGACGTTCCACGGCGCCTGCCACTCATGGATGCCATGTCTCATGTCGTACAGCAGCTTTCATCAACACATCTACGAATCCACGTTGGGAGCTTCACTCAACTGCGAGTTCGAGCAAGCGAGCAAAACTAGAGGCACACACTCTGACCTGAGGGACATTCTGTATTCTCCAGCTCTGTGTTTGCAGAATCTTTCAACCGCTTTCCCATATGCGTATAATCGTCGGGTTTATGGGACCTTGTTGTCCTCGCTGAGGAGCAGATACATACATAGCATCAACCTCTCGTTATCGTCCTAAGCACTCACCTCAAGCACCAACACCACTCCCACCGCCGTACCCCTGCTCTCGCCGAGTCTGCTTTCCCTCCTCCTGATCATCCTTCACACCCCCATACCCTACCCTACTCTCTGCACTCCCAAAGTTCCCAGTCGTCTCGCCTCCAAATCCATGTTCGCTAATCGCTTCGCCATATCTAACATTCTCTGCTGTCTGCTCGCCTCGAGCCTTCTTCTCGTCCGCTAAAACGTCGGAGGCTTCCTTGCGTTTGGAGGTCTCTAAAGGGAGAAGGTTAGCATTGGACTATGAACATCCAATAATTATAAGAGCTGTGGAGGGAGTCACGTACCTCTGAATTGTCCACTGCTCGTACTCTGCGGCTTCACAAATGTTGCTTGTCCTTCGTATCTAAACAATAATTAAACATCTACCCTTTCGCTCTTGGTCTCTACCTTGAGCAATCGCATTGGACTAATTGACTTACTGCGTCTGCTCGCCTCCAGCTTCAGTATCCATCATCTTGGTGTTACCTGCTTTTGCCATGTTGCCACTCAATTCTCTACAATCAACTGATGTGTTGCACCGAATCTTCAGTTATTTTAAGTAAGAAGCAAGAAGTATTTTATTAGTTGTTAATGAGTAGAAACACAATTATTCTTGTAAGGTGTCTGCCATGTGAATGTGGGGTAGCTTTCTGGTTGTTGAGCTTGCTATTATTTGAGCTAAGAATATGACGTCTAGTCGATTGATGGACGCGGGATGCCCAACAACTTTGAGTAACATGCGGCTCAGTTGCCAAAACCACACCCGAGATTTTCGAGGATCGGAAAATTTTCAGCGTTAAAGGTTAGTGATATGGTAGATGGGATTGGGCATTCTTTTGTGCAATATACGACAATAATTTACATCCACCGCTTGTCTTTGATACATAAGCGGGCCTTACACATGTACACATCAACACACCCTCGCATATCATCAAGCAATCCCATCATCTCAACTCCACCCTCATCTTCTTAACAAGCTCCTCCCTCACTCTCTCATGGAACTTATTCGCCTCCTCATTCGTCAACGTCCTCTCTAAACTCCTATAATTAATCCTATAACACAAGCTCCTCCTCCCACTCTTCGGATGCGTAAACTCATCAGTCAATTGCACATCTTCCACGTTATCACCCCCTATATCTCGCACTATCTCCATAACATCATTCTCGTGGAACGCCTGTGGAGGAGCTAGGCCGCCTGCTGCGGAAGATGTAGAGGATGAGGACGGGGGAAGCCAGAACGCAACGTCTTTGTAGCATGCGGGGTATTTGGAGAATGGGATGAATCGTTTTAGTACATTTAGATCGTCCGAGACTCCTATGAACTGCGAGAGGAAGCGAGGGTCTTGGGACCAGAAGAGACGGATGTCAGGGATTTCGAAAAGGAGCATGGCAATTCGTTCCAGTCCAAGTCCAAATGCCCACCCTAGCTTTGAAGGTACTCCTGCCTTTTGCAGCAGTTCCTGCTTCACTACTCCAGAGCCCAGGACTTCTAGCCAGTGGTCCTGCCAGTAGATCTCGAGTTCCCAGGATGGACTCGTCCATGGGAAGTAAGCCTCAACCCAGCGCACTTTCAATGGCTCGTCGTGGTAATTTGGATTCGCTGCTATAGCCGCAGCTTTTGCTCGCGAGAAGATCTCAACTACCATTAACTCCAATGACCTCTTGAGATGTGCCGCGATTGCTGCCGCTTCTTCCGGGGAGTGTCCTTCCTGTAATGGATTCCTCTGGGGATGTGTAGGTGGGTTCGGATCTTCGACAATCATATTGTGCTTTGGTAATCTCTCTACGTCTTCCCAGACTGCTTTCGCAATGTCCCCATTGGCGACCTTCTCTCGATCCCAGAGCCGCGCGCCTTCCATCTGGTGGAAGATAGGGTAGTGCGTTTTGTCAATTGCATCTCGACGGTATACATCCGCACTAATTGTATATCCCTCACTTTCCTTCGCCTTGAATATCTCGAGTTCATGCGCGCTTGTATGTGTTCGCAGCACCGTCTTCTCGTTCACATAGTATGTATCCGTCTTACTCCGCCCTGGATGATCTGCAGGGAAGCCTAGTGAGTCGAAATTCTCATGTGTGCTGACGACTGGGAAGAGAGTATTGTAATGCTTGAATGTCGGAGAAGGAAATTTTGATTCGACAATCGAGCGGGTTATGGAGATGGGGTGATCTTTCGTGATGTGTAATTGGCGGTCGATTGACGAGGCAATTGATTCGGGCACGTTGAACCATGAGTCTTTCTGATATGTCTTGTCGCCGAGCTTCACTTTACTTTGGAATGCACTGCCTGAGATTGGTTAGTAGTCACCTATTGGTGTAGCAATGCCAACAAACCTGTCGTTTTGTACCGACACTGGCAGCAAACGCCAATTCTCCGCGAAGAGACAGTAGCCAGGCCGGTGAACACGGCCAATGCATCCCTAGCAGTAGATAGCCGATGTATCCTGGCAATCGACCTCATCTTGAGGATAGACTTGTGGAGAGTTTAAATCGTAGCAGCTCCGACTGACAAGCTTCTCAAGCTTAAGCGATAGTTTAAGCTCATACGTTCTTCCGTTCCGAGCTGCGAAATGCGCGATGACGAACCTTCAATAATAATTTCGCGCTTTCAGCCGGACTCAAGCTTCCCAACTTCCCCATGATTCCCGTCGATAAAACAACATCCAAAATTATGCACAAGATATATATAACGGTCAACTCACCAGCTCACTCACGAGTCTGACCCTGGGATATCGGGAACTAAAAGAATTGCCGTTGTCGTTATCGGAACCCACTTTCCTTCACCAGCTACTGTAAATTTTAAAAGCACGGCGATTATCGGCCTTTTTTACAAGGCCCGAGCCATCACTTCTTACGTTTTTGAATACCTTCATCCCTTTACCTATAAACCTATAATCTCCCCTCCTCCCCCTCTTAATTCGTTTGCTTTTTGACGCGGAATGCTTGCTCAATTATACTTGGAACCGCCATCATGTCCTCCGCGAGTGCGTCGAAGTCGCAGCAGCAGACGCAGCTGTCGCGAAAGAAGGCCTGGGAACGAGCACATCTGAGATATCCATTTTGGTTTGGGGGGAGTGCCAGTTGTTTTGCGGCATGTGTGACGCATCCTTTGGATCTTGGTAAGTCCCCCTCGTACTTCTATCGTTGCTCAATTGCTAATTCAAAGCATAGTAAAAGTAAGAAGCCCTTTCCGACACCCAGTATCAACCGCTCTCCAAGCCAAAAACTAATATATATCCCACCCAAAGGTCCGCCTCCAAACCCGCAGCGGCAACGCCCCGAGTACAATGATAGGAACCTTCATCCACATCTTCAAGCAGGAATCCTTCCTCGGCCTCTACAGCGGCCTCTCCGCCTCCCTCCTCCGCCAGTTAACCTACTCCACAACCCGCTTCGGCGTCTACGAAGAACTCAAAGCCGATCTCACAACCCCCAAATCCTCCCCCTCATTCCCAACTCTCATCGCCATGGCATCCACCTCCGGCTTCCTAGGCGGTATAGCAGGGAATCCAGCAGATGTGCTAAATGTACGTATGCAACATGACGCCGCGCTTCCTGTGGCGGAGAGGAGGAATTATAAGAATGCTATTGATGGATTGATACGCATGACGAGGGAGGAAGGTTGGAAGAGTCTGTTTAGAGGTGTTTGGCCGAATAGTATGCGGGCAGTGCTAATGACTGCTTCGCAACTTGCTTCATATGATGGCTTCAAGCGAGTCTTGATCGAGCATACACCCCTGACCGATAGTCTTACTACGCACTTCTCGGCCTCTTTCCTTGCTGGTTTTGTGGCTACGACTGTCTGTTCGCCTGTGGATGTCATCAAAACCCGAATTATGAGCAGCCACGAGAGCAAAGGGCTGCGAAAGCTCTTAGTAGATGTCTATAGAGTCGAAGGTATTGGCTGGATGTTCAGGGGTTGGGTACCCAGTTTCATCAGATTGGGTCCACATACCATTGCGACCTTCTTATTCCTAGAACAGCATAAGAAGATGTATAGGAAGTTGAAGCATCTCGACGAGGTGTAACATATAGTGCAAGGAAAGAGCCCAGTATATACGTTGAAACAGAACTTAGATTATGAAGGGAGAGACGGTCTTTTCGAGCAGAAGGCTCGAAGAGAAAATACTAGACGGCAATAGACTAGAAGGGCTCAACACCACGGGGTGATGGGAGGGGGGGACGAGCAGCATGTTCTTGGTATAAGCGATACATGCACCGGCGTTATGGAGAAAAGCATTAGAAGCATAATGTGGCGTTCAACTCAAATCAATGATGTACAACATCATAGGGGTATCATATCTTGTCCATTTCGTTGTTAGTCTAAATATAGCCAGCCCTTTTCCCACGGGCATATAGTAGTTTTTCCGCTAACGCCTTTTTTGTGACCGGAAATGCAGGTGGTGTTACAAGTTTCCTCCCTCATGTTGTATTTCCATAACTTGTAGTAGTGGGATTGAGAGGTCGTTCTGCCTTGTCGAATCTTGTTGGCTCCAATTTACCCGGAAACTCCTGGTATACATGCGCAGTTGTGTGCCCACAGAAGCTGCCTTTCAATTCCACCCGTTAGAACCATTTTGCCCGTATGGTGTCGCTCCATAGGGTGTTGCAGCTCCTGCTTGTCCCCAACCTCCTGAGTTTGCATTGCCGAAAGGTGTGGTGTATCCTTGGTCTCCCCAGCCTGTAGCAGCATTATCACCGCCACCCATATCTGGGCTTCGTGGTCCGTCGTAGTCACCATTCGCCCCGCCTTCACCATGCGTCAAGTCTGCAATGACAGAAGCTAACTTCTCCTGAAGGACTTTTATGCCTTGCTGAATAATTGCATCGGGCTCGAGGTTCCCGACGGACTCAACTTCGAAGTAGAATTTTTCGGGTACAGCATCGTAGTCAAATGGCTCGCCCTCCTGCGGTTGTTCCTCCCAATCCGCGTATTTACTCTTTGGCCTAGCGACAAGTCAGTCTAAAGCTTATTAAGTGTCTTACCAAAATTGCGACTAACCATTCCTTGTTGGCATCATCCTCATACCAGAGATCGATGTGCTTCATTGTGTTATTGGGATCATATTCAAACCCGACAGCAGACACTGGGGCCCATTTGGCATGCTCCTTCGCAATTCCCTTTTTGGCGATACACTTCATCCGCAGTTCCTGGCCTTTACGCAACTTGCATATGACTGTACCTAATCCTTCCGGGTCCGTAATTACTGGACTTCCTACCCACTGATTGGGGCGAGTGGATTCGACTTGGAGATCTCGCGCGTAGACCTTCATGATCTCGTCGCCAGTACATCGCGCATGGAGGGTCAGAGTCACGCTACATTGCTCGCAGTAATCATCGCATTCCGTGCAATCTCGTCCATATACCACATCGTCTACGTTCTTCGAGTTTAACGGTACGAGACCCAAGCGATGCGAAATAAACTCATCTGGAAGTACCGATGTGTTTGACTCTATCTGGACAAGCTCAATTGCCATGGTAGGTACCTCAGCCATTATAACTCGGCGTATTGAATTTGCGAAGGCGAGGTCCACGTTCGAAAGCTCGAAGTCCACAGAATGCGTACCAGCCTGTCAAGGTGCGCGTGAGCTTCGCCAGCTTCTTGATGGCCAAGCCTCGAAAGCACTTACCTCTGTAATCTTCACGGAAGGTCCCACGGCCTCCGTGTCAAGCACCATAGTATCGTAATCCATCTTGAAAGTGATACTTTGACCGACGAGGTGGCACTGGCGCAAAGGAGGCTGAGAGGGACGAGTCGCAGAGCTTGACAATTTTTTTAATGTAGCTTCTGAAGGTGATGACAAAGGGCAATCTGCGAGGCTGACGTATCCGAGGGAGATTTTCTGGTTGCTACGCCTGATTGCTGGTGGACGGTACTGCGGCGAACGCGTTGCGAGAATCAAAAAGAGGCTGACGCAAAGGCGACTTGGATGAATTGAACAAAGCGGCTGTATCGGCGGCACCTTGCCTAAAACGGCCGATGCCGGCCGGGTTACCTATGTTTTATCACGTGCTGTGGATTTCTCGCTTGTGACGCCCTTGTTTTCAGGAGGCGAGAGCGAAGAGTGTCTCTTGACGTAAAGCTCATCTACAACCCGATTGGGGTTGATGACTTTTGACGTCCGACAAGCACGACTGTACATACCATGTAAATAGCCTAAGCTTAATCAGAATTCCATTGAAGTTGACAGAGTACCTTCCGTCGAATTCCTGAATAGAGGAACACCTTCCTCACATTGTGCCGAGTTGTATCTACTTTCCTCTCTCACCAAACGTCTGAACAGGTTGCTTGAAATGGGAGGTGACTTAGGCACTGTTGAATACTTCAGAAGCGCCGAGTACGTGTTGTTTTCCCCTGATGGCCACCACCATAGGTCAAAGGGGTTCGGGTTCGATTGTGGGGTATCAAATTCTTTTGCTCAGCCTCAATGGTAGTTCGTAAGAGCTTATCCGAGACCGACACAGGTACTGTACAATATGCCATGAAGAAACGGTCCCGACAAATTGACTTTCCCTCCTGATACGTACCTATCACTGCCCTCTGGAGACCTGACAGAGTGTCGGAGATGAGATATAGCTACCTCCCAGTGGCTCAGTGGACTCGTGGTCTGAGTATTGAATAACTGGTACAAGCGAAGGATGCGAGTGGAGTAAGAAAGGGGGAGAGAACATTGGCCCTCAAGTGTCACAGACGAGACTGCCCCAGGAAATCTGGAGAAACCCCAAGCAACACAAGGCTAATGCATCAGTCTTTAGGTCTGCCAAGCGGATGTGCATCAATAGGTCGAGTCAGAAGAGGAAGGCAAAAAGGTTCATGGCTTGGGAGAGTGTTACAGAAGCGAAAATTCATTCTGCTCCGCCCTCAATAGATAAACCTTCGAGGGAACTCGCTATGCGCTAGAACGCCCATTCGTCACTTAGTCACGCGTAGGTGTACTTGTTGATGGTGGAAGGACTCGAGAAGGGGTGGGTAAATGGGCGATGGGATAATATGCGTATCGTACATAGTGCATAGGACAGATGTCGGAGGATCAATAGTGTCGGCGTACCGCTCGAGATTCCCAGCATTTCTTCCCACTGATATTATCCATCCTCATATCCATGCCGTGGATCTTCCTGTGTCCCAAACGCCAGGATCCAAGACGCTTAGATTTGAACGTACGTACGGAGTAGGAAAACATACTGGAATGTGCGATTCGCAAGCAACACTTGGACTGAACGTTTGTCGTTGCGCTTAGGAGAGCTCGTACGACAAATAGGCAAATGATCCCAACGGACACCCAAGGTGCAACAGCAACCAACGGCAAGTGGCGTACAGAGAGGATGAATCCCACTTGACACATGTTTCGAGGCGACACGGGGAAAGACCAGGGCAGCGGAGCACAGCATTTTGTTTCCAGTCTCTGTGTGTTTCCAGTGCCCGGAGGACGAGCGTGCCATGGCCAAGCAGAGCTGTCCAGCAGCGATGGACCCTGGGTTGGCCCAGCGTTGCACCCGCGTCGTCGATCGTAGGTCTCGCCTGCGGCCGTCAGGGGAGGAGGAGGGTTATCTCAGTGAATTCAGCAAGTACGGGACGGCACTGCTCTGGCATGTTAGTGGCTGAGTGTGGACGGTTAATGGAGTTATTCAGCATACCTTGGTTGGCGGAGGAGGGCTATGACGGGTCTGGAAGAGTGTGGAAAGCAGAGCGAAGCGCGACCAAGGTGGGCGCAGCCATTGCCAAGCCATCGCCCCTCCGAGCACACGGCTTTCCCTGCCACAAGTTTGGTCCTTCTCCGTCACTTTTATAAAACATATCCGCGCCCACCACTACCACCACCATTACTACCACTTCTTCTCAGATCAATCACATACTCATTCGCACACATATACACATCACACACACAGCACACTCATAACACATCACACACAAAGCCATCTCTTCTTCAAATACCTCTAACTACCTCTTTGGAAAGACCCTAAACCGTAACAGACAAGATGGCATCCTCACCATCACCAACATCTTCCCGACCGACCTCACGAGCATCGCGAACAAATATGTCAATAGATCTATCCAACCTCCCACCACTCGTGCAGCCAACACCTCCTTCTAATACTCTAATCATCACCAACCTCCAAGATGTCGAAGTCTTCAGACCAGACAACCTACAGACAATCAAAGACCTGATCAATACATCCGCGCCGATCCATTCATGGGCACCTCTCAAGTCCTTCCGCAGAATCATAGTCTCCTTCTTCGCCGAAGAATCCGCGATCCGGATAAGACAAATTCTTGACGGCGAAGCGATCATGGGCGAGAGAGTCAAGGTGTATTTCGGTCATCCAACATCCATCGAGCCAAAAGACGAGCATCTCAATCTCCCAGACGCCGGAAAGCTATTCTTCATCTCGCCACCACCATCTCCACCGCACGGGTGGGAAGTTAAGTTGGAAGACGCACCAAACAAGCAAGTGCACGCTGAAGACCTGGCCGAGGCGTTGGCAAAGTTGCACCACAGGCCGAGAACCGATATCCCAGCAAGTCCAGTCAGTGACAATGGAAACGATGGAGGAAGAGCGCGGAGTGGATCCCTGGTACTTTACAACCCCAGCGAACACGGTTGCAGTCCAAACTTGCCAGCTATCTCGGTTGAGGATATGACAGGAGACATCAGCCCGATGGAGGTCGAGAAGCCCATCCTAGCACATACTTCGAGACCACCAGTCGAGTTGATGGATACAAGTGCATGATAAATCCGTTTGAGAATTAATAGGGCGTTCGTTTTTATATCCGGCGTACGGGGAATGGCATGGCATGGAATCTTTCTTTTTCATAACCAAATTAGCTCTGCGTTTGCATTGAGCAGAGGATAGCACGGGGCTGGCGTTCTAGATGAGCGCGGCAAAATCAGATGTACGATATCAAAAAGTAGATGAGTGCAGATACTCATGAAGTGTAATATCTTCGAAGAAATTAAAAAGAGCTTCTTCAAAACTTATCTTTGTGTGTTTTCATTCTTGTCTTTCCTAGTGATACCTCGCGTATTTCTCGCTCCGCGCTTCCCTATTGATTTCTACTATCAAATTCGCCTCCCATCAAACACACTCCCAATCACATCCCCAGGTGGGCTATGCTAGTAGCAAACACCCAGCTTTGCCACCAGTAAGAGAATTTAAATACTAGCTCCTCCCACGGTTCGAGATCAAGGCTAGAGCCGGCACTTTTCAAAGGCGAATCCCCCGCGCCTGTCTACAGGGGTGTTACATGTTAGAGTATTGACTTTAGTCGTCGGCCTAGTCTTTCCACCATGTGATGTCCTGCATGTTGGAAAAGGTGAATGACTTCATTTTTCTTTCTTCATGATCTTTGTTTTCGTGTACATTGCTTTGATTTCTAACCTTCGAGTTTTGATGAACGGGTTTGGATTCAAGTGGCGAACATCATGGCATGGCTTTCAATGTCCCCTCATACGAGTGACGAGAATACACGCACTTGCTGGAACTACACATTTCAGTGGACTCCGATTCATAAAACGGCAGCTGAGCTCGAGCCATTGAAATATACATACGATGGCCTCGCCGACAGGGTTCTGGATCGGCTTGACGATATTTGGCCACCTGATATCGTGGGCGAGATACCTAGGGGTGGTGGTGAAAGAGAAAGAGAGAAGGTTGATGATGAGGTTGGATTAGGGGGTGGAGTAAAGGAAAACGGAAAGGGAAGGGGAAAGAAGAGGGATCTGTATGAGTTGTTGAAGGAGAATTGGGATAAGGAGGGGGAGGATGTACTGAGGGAGTTTTGGGAAGGAGTGCATAGGGTGCCGGAGTGGGTTGATTGGGCGCAGATTGAGAGGGGACAAAATGTCTTTTATAGGTATGGGGGTGTTATGTTGACTGCCGTGAGTTCCATTCTTCTCCTTGGGTATTCTCCCTCGTGTTCGGATTGTAGTTGAGAAGGCGATGAAGATAAATGCTTGAAGCAGGAGAGTGGTAAAGTGGGAGCGGCATTGGGAGTGGGTAGGAGATATGAGATGACGCTAATGATTTGTTGTAGCTCGCTTATCAGAGTCTGCTTGGTGGAATGGGTGCTGGGAGGGTGACTGAAGGTATGTTTGCTTTCTCGCTTATTTTATTCGACCTTAAAGTGCTAGCTTGCAGTGATCCTTGTTCATCCAAGATATCTTCCAAGCATGAGAGAGTATGTGATTAACACTCATGTTTCTCTCTCTCTCTCTCTCTCTCTCTCTCTCTCTCTCTCTCTCTCTCTCTCTCTCAATATTTCATTTTCATATTCTCCCCTTGTTCTCTCAATTGAGTGAGTGATTTGATGTTCTGAGATCAAGTCCTGACCTACCCGCTTTGAAGTAAAAGCGTGCATCAAAACTCTAGGTACGCCTAGCACTTTGACTAAAGGCTCTATATATCCCATCTATGACATACAAGTTTATTCTCCTAGAATTTTCAAGGTTGTTTTAGTGGTTTGTCTTATAATACCTAGGAGAATCAAGGAGTGGTGTACGTAGAGTTTTGACTTCAAGTCTTATCAAGCAACCAACCCTCTATTGCCGTCTTATATACAAAATTTATTACAACAACTCAACCATCATCCATACCCCACATTCCCATTCTCACCTATACATGTTAAGCTAACTTCCCTCTCAGTCCTCTCCAGAACCTCAGGCTTCTCCCTCCTCAACTCTAGAAAACGCATTTACGAAACAACCCAACACATCCTCCAATGCACTCTCTCCCTCCCCTCCATTCAACCTGGTGGCTCAGGTCACATATCTACCCTTCGCGTCCGCCTCCTCCACGCCCTCGTCCGCAAGCGAATCCTTCTCCTCGCAAGGTCTCGCCCGTCTTATTACTCCGTTTTCCAACATGGTATCCCCATCAATGATCTCGACTCAATCGGAACCATTGCCACTTTCTCCTCGACCCTCATCTGGCTCGGCATCCCACGCCAAGGGATCTGGCTCCGGGAAAAGGAGATCGAGGACTATATCGCGCTGTGGCGGCTCATCGCTTATTACATAGGTTCACCCGATGGTGATTACTACAGCAGTCCCGTGCAGGCCAAGGCAATTATGGAGAGCATACTCATCGTAGAAATGGTTCCTAATGCTATGAGTAAGGTGCTGGCGAATAATATCATTGATAGTCTGGCGGGTCAGGCGCCTGCATATGCGAGTCGGGAGTTCCTAGAGGCGAGCGCGAGGTGGTTGAATGGGAATGATCTTTGTGACGCGTTGGGATTGGGGAAGCCGGGGATGTATTATTGGGTGTTGGTGGCGGGACAGTGTGCGTTTTTTTCGATTTGGTGTTGGGTTAAGAGGCATTGGGAGTGGCTGGACAGGAAGAGTATTGAGGTACGTTGGCTTTGAAATTTTCTTTGACTGATATTCTCTCTTTTGCCACGCGGAAGTGATACTAACGAGAGTCAACACAGGCTCTACGTAAAATGCTCTATCGCAGTATAGTCACACATCCTACTTTCGGCCTCGGCGCTGAGACAGACTTCGCTTTCCAATATATTCCTGCACTAGACGTTATCACTTCCCAAGGCATATCTGAGAAAAGTGGCTTTGCTGTCAGAGGAGCAGAGAGGAGAAACCTGATGACTTTAGTAATGGGTAGTGTGGTCGCTGGTGGCGTTTGCTGGGTTTGGATAAGGACTTTGAGAGTGTTTTGGAGACTGGTTGGAGGATAGAAGTGGTAGACGGGAGAGAAAGCGGACCAAGTGCTGAAATGCTGAAAAGGTTGACGTACCTGGTATGCATACAAGATCTTGATCAATTGGCCTTGAATAAAAGAATTGCAGAACGTAATTCCTAATATCTGGGCATTGGGCAGCAACAAAATGGAATAGCCTCAAATTTCATGATCTCGTAACATCGTAGTTCCTCACATCTTTGCCCATTGCTGTACCTCCCAACGCCTTCAGATCTGCTCGATTTGACCGAGCCACTCATAATTCATATAGCTCTCAACAAAAGTCATTCTCACTTCCTCATACACATCCTCGCCACCCATTCATCTCTTCTTCTTATGAGCATTCCCAAGTCCATTTCCACCACCGCTCCCACTTCCACTGCCATTACCGCTGCCACCAGCAATGCCATTCTCAGGACCTGCAGATGACTTCCTCTGCGCTACTTCCTCTTCAGTGTCGATGTCTGCTTGAGTTATGAAGCCACACATGATTTTTGTGAGACGGTGGCGTGTTGCCGGGATGGACTTATTTGTGTCAGATAAATAGTGAAGGCCAAAATGTGGATGTGGGGAGGTAAGATATAGAACTAAGTGGAAGTTTGGGGGAAAGGAGGGAGACATACATCACCACGACTTTGAGCAAGCATCATGACCAGTTCTGGGCTATCAAGCGTGATAGCCGCATTCCGACGTGCTTGGATATTCGCATAACTATCATTTCCATACCTGCACACACTTCATTAGCCCTGACTACTTCTACTCTGCCTTCATCTCCTACACCCTTCTATCTTCACCTCCTTTCTTTCTCTTTTCCTTGCCTATATAATATACTCCGAGATTTAAACAACAAATTAAATATTCAAGAATCACTCACCCATCATAACGCCCCCCATCAGCACCCGAGTCACTGTCATCCGAAGTCAAAAATGGATCTTTATTCCGAGCTTGACGGTCTTGCTGTCTGCTTGTGAGAGGGCGGTGGGCTGGTGCTTTTGCCGAAACTTTGCGAGCAGATGAGAGGTTTGGGGTTGAAGGGGTGGAGGCTGATGACATTTTGCGACGAGTTTAAATGGTCACTGTGTGTGGGTGATAAATAATGTTGAGTGAGCTAGGATATGGCGGGCAATGCGGGGAGATTTCGAAGATGCCGCTTAGTGACACACTGATGTAATCGATCACAAGAAGGCGAGCTCAACTTTTAATGATTACAATTAAGTTTGTTGCGTGAAGTTGTGAATGAAGACGAGCTCAATTCGAGGTGGATGAGTTCGGTCATGTGATGGTTTCCCGCAAGAAAGAAAGTCCGTCCGATTAACCTCGCTCCACGGGACGACAGCTCACTTTCCTCATATCCAGACTGTTGGCAAGGCTGGCCAAGTATGAAGACTAGTAGTCGTTTACGCTCTTGTTATGGCTTGTGTGGCAGATTTACTATTGTTCAAATTGCAAATGGGAAACGTTTTATTTACGCGTATCTTGCAGTTGGGCAATACAAGAGAAGTGCTATGGCTTTAAGCTTACCATTCAAGGCGCCCATGGACATTTAAGCCCATTTTCAGAACGAATGCTTCCCTTGGCCACCTAGCTGGATAGGTATCTTCCGTCTGATCGTACTTCTCGCTTTCTTGAACAATATGTGTTATATGCAAATTTTGCATTATGTCATAAGTAGTGTTGCATTGCTTCGGCCTCGAACCTTCCTGTCCTGCCAGCGTTGAAATGTTGCGATTGGTGTTTTCTGTATTAGTTTACATTGCTTCTTCTCGGATATTGCTTCGAGTTTTCTCCTGTGTTGTAGGAGAGCCAAGCCCCGGCTCGAGTTCGGTCGCTCAGTCCCACGACATGGACAGACACTGTCTCCATTTCTCGAGGTTGGTGTAAGTGCCGTCGCTATGCTATGTATGACATTGGTGAGAGAAGAAGGCCCACGAGATAGAACCTGTCAGTCAGTCTGAAGGGTATAAGTTCTGTGAACGTTAGGGTCAGAATTTCCAACAACTTGTTCATTGCTTTTGGAAATCTTCTCCCAGGATAAGTGAAAGTGATTTGTGCTTCACCTCTTAGCCCTAGATTAGCCGAGCGCTGCCATTATGTCTACTCAAAAAGCGTGAATTAGGAAGTCAAAAAGATTTTTCACGTCCACTTTTTGTCAGAACTTCCAGTGAAGTTGTGTCTTCATCAAACACTTCTGCCATCCAGTGCTGCTTTATGAACTTTTATTATGCTTTTGCTCCATTTTCACAGAAGCCTACTTGGGTTACCCTCCCTTTTTGCCGAACAAATTGACAATTTCGTTGGCCTACCGGACTGAATGAAGTCCGTCAATTGCTAGTGTGACAGATCGAACCGATTAGTGCTTTCAAAGGTCCTTGACTATGGATGACCTCTCTGAGCTCGGCAAGTCTTTATGCTACAGATCAAGAAGAAGAAAATTGTAGACTGATAATTTCCACAGTTCGCAAGCAGCGAAAACCTTTAGGTCACCTGAACCAACATATCGGTGATCCTATGAGAGCTCATCCAAGAGTTCCTGTGACTCCCAGCTCATTGTATGCTCATGCCCATTTGCGAGGCAAAGCCGATAGAACAACTGATCCGCTTCACTCTGCTTTGTTCCCAACACAATCTCGGTTTTTTGCCCATGATCCGGTCAATTTGCCATTGCTTTGCTCGACCAAGTCTATGACAGAGCAAGTACTGTTCCTTCCACATCAAGCATAAAGTCACTAATATTACTCGGTAGGTTGCCCAAAGGTGCAACATATTTCTGGGACCCCGTTGTTACCACCATGCCACCTGGGGCCAACTACTATCGACCTTCGGAGCCAGGCCCTGCCAATAGTGACTACGATTCTCCGAGAACAAACGACTTAGCCTCGACTTGCCAGGAATTCCTTGAGAACAACCAACCAAAGGTCGGCCAGAATCACTACAAGGGTGATATGGTTTACCAAAATTTTGGCTATGTGCCTATTAACGAAAAGTGGGCAGATCCTGACAGCGAGTGCGAGCTGTTCAAGGCCTACGTCAATCCTACTGACGGTCCAAATACCAAGGCACAGCTTCCAGACCTAGATATTTCCCGAAGTACAGGTCCACGCATCATGAGTCAAAAGGAGCAGGAAGTGTTTTACAAAGAATATATTGAGGAAATTGAAGATGAAATTGATGGGGAGGGTGATCCACGCAACTACCGTATTGATCCACCTACATTCGCACGTTGGGCTGAAGGTGCTGTCCTGGGAGACCGCTACGAGGGGAGGATTATGGAGCCACAGGTAATTTACTTCCAAGAGAATCCATGCATCATAATGACACTACATCTGTAGGAAAAACTTCCCTACCAAAGCGCGGAGCAGGCACGCGAAACTCTACCTGGAGCGCTTATGGCGACTGCACAGTTCGATCCTGATTCCGGTAGCGTGATGACTGGTATCTACACACCAGAGCAAAGCCCTAAGCTCCTCATAGAAGGTCATGGTAAGTACCAAGCTTTGAGATACTTGTCCACAATGCTAAGACACTCTAGGCTTCATCGATATGTCACACAAACCCGAACGCTACAATCATAGCTATCCTGAAATTGGACATGAACTTGAAAGAAAAGCGTACGGCCCAAGACCACCTACTTTCCCTACTTCATCTATGTCAACAGCTTCCACCGTAGAGATGTACACTGAGGTAAGTACGCTTCCCCTTGAAATTTGCACTCAATTGACAAAATCTGTATAGACTGGCTTAATCAAGCACATTGAGCACAAATATGGACCTGACTACGTAGAAGAGAAGCACTACGCAGTGAATGAGTACATTCACGATCTTCAAAATGAGGTACAAGAAAAGCAACTTGGGAATTGGAAGGCCCACCACTCCACTGCGCGAGCCCGACAAGCCAGAGATGCCGTTCATCAGCAAGTACAATTCAGACAGAGGTACCTGGAAGTCGCCGGCCACCCAGCTGCCAATCAAGACAAAGAGTACAGCCGCCAGCGACGCTCCAGTCGTGCTGCTCAAGCAGAATTCGAAGCCTCTGGAGCTATCGAAGAATATGTACATCTCAACGCCATCACACCTCCTCTGCGACCATATGAAGGCGTCCCGCAAATTGGATCAAAGCGAAAAAAGCAATATGGACGACATCTCCGTGAGGAGATTGAGCGCAACAAGATTGCTATTGCCAAGGCGCAGAAGAGAGACGATGTAGAGAACTTGGACTATAAGATCTACCTAGCGCAGCTCGAGAAGTTGAATATGGTGAAGAATACATTGAGTGTTGCCATGGAGGAGGTGACAGCTCAACTGACACTTAGTGGGCATTATGAGGGGATTGAGGAGAAAGAGTGGGAGAGCGAAGAGCCCATCAAGGACCCATATGGAGAGCTATCTGGAAAGTCATGAGGAACTGTACGAGTAAAAGGCTTAAGTCTGGTGGTTTGACGGAGATGCTGAGTATGGGCGTTTGTTTGCGGATAGTGGTTGGTCTTGGTGACTTTGTCAGGTGCCGTTTTCCGGTGGGAGTTTGGCAATGAGCTCTTTTCGTCTAGGTGTCATCTGCCTAGGCACGATTCTTCTGACCATGTGTCTTTCTCCCTTGGTACTGATGAAATAGAGAGCATGGTGGATAATGATGATCATCATAACGATGGAAGAGCCAGATGGTAGAAGAACGAATGCTTCCCGTACATTAGACCCTTGGGTCATTTAATTAAAATGTTCTAATGTACCATTTCATTACGCATATCGTGCCCAATACTATACAACAGTATGCCAGATCCGTTCGTACCGCCAATGAGAGGAGCATTGCCAACCCAGCATATCATCAAACGCCTCATTTTCCGGACCCTTGTTAGTACAAGTATACACAAATCTCCGAAGAAACCTTCTAATTGTTTTTTACAACGCCAACCTTGGCCGCTCGCAATATTCTCCCGTTGAGTTTGAACCCCTTGGATTGTGTGTGGAAGACGGTGTTGTCCTCTTTTCCTTGCATGGGTGTCATGAACGTTGCCTCGTGCTCATTTGGGTTAAACTTCTCGCTCTCAACGCTTGGGTCAAATCGCTCGAGACCGTGTTTCTTCAGCGTTGACATCAAGATATTCTCTGTCATCTTCAAGCCATCATATAGCGAGACAAGATCTTGGAGATGCTCAGTCTTCTCCTGCGGCTTCAGTTTCTCTTCAGGAACCATCGCCAATGCCCGGTCGAGATTGTCCACGCTGTCGATGAGATCCTTGGCGAATTTCTGGATGGCAAAGTCTTTTGCGGCTTGCATATCACGCTTCGTTCGCTCTTGGAGGTTTCGGAACTCAGCTACAGATCGGAGATATCTATCCTGTTGATAAGAGTGGTCAGCATGATACTTTTTGGTGTGCAGATGGGAGTGGCGTCGAACCTTAAGGTCAACAATCTCTTTGTTTTTTGCCTCTAATTCCTTCTTCGAAGGGTCTCCATACTCTTCATCCTTCCCCTCGCTCTTCGCCCCTTCTGCGTCGTCCTTCTTAGCCTCTGGCTCTGTAGCATACCATCGTGACGATGCGACAGGCCGTGCAAATTCTGAGAGGACCTGGTTGGCAGGCTGGAATTGAGGACGAGCTAATGAGGCTCTCTGGGAAGATCGTATACAGGAGCCTAATGCTCTGGATTGACGGAAGAGTGTTCTTTGGATCATGGTTGCTTGTATGTTGTCGCGTGCTGATGGGTGTGCAAGATGCACAATAAAATTTCTGGTAGGTTGATCGTATTACCTGGACCGTGCGCTGATAGATTTACGGCTGTAGTTTATGCTTTCACCCTCTCTCCCCTTTTGCACCCGTTTCATGATATCGGTAAATATTCCATGGAGGCTCAAAGTATTTCTATCTAGACTGTGAAAAACATTGCTCTTGCTCTCTGAGCTCCTTGAGTTGGAATACTTGGGTAGCGTTTGTTAGCTAGATGAGGCTCAATCGGTTGGTAGATTTCACAAACAAGGAAGGAACAATCCAAAGATGAGTAGAGCGGCAGAGGAAGGAAGGCCGGCAATGGTTTCCATTGCTGCATTCAGATCATCTGAGAACTGTAATGACAGGGAATAGCAGACGGGCAGCCGTTTACTTAAAGAGCCCTTGCTTTCCATTCCTAAAATGCAGGAGTATCCTCAACAATCAACATCCACAAAGTGATACCAAGATCGCTTCCTCAGAAGACCCTCATTATTGCATTGCAGAATTTTCTGGAAAAAATAATCAGAGCCATCGCTTCCAGGCTAGTACAAAAGAAATTTTGGTACGATTGTGTGCCTGAAGTGTATGCTACCTTCTAAAACATTATCGTCTGAAGCATCTGCAGTGTAAGCAGCGGCGGTACTTATCTCTTCAAAAGTTCATCATATCAGTCTGGGCCAATCACATCTCCAACCATCAAGTTTCATCGGCTTGCAGGTCCTCTTGTTCGCTCTCCCCGCTAACAGTTGCTGGTTGCAAGAGACAAAATCAAGTTAAGCGAACCCCTTGACTCCGCCAGCCAATCCACGAGATATTATAACACCTGGACTCTCATATATCCCTCATCATTTTCTTTATTCTGTGAACTTACTGAGATTGTTTGGTCTCAGGATCCATCACTTCAACGCCAATCAAGCCCAAGACACAAGAACAAGGTGAAATATCCTCACCCATTTGTCGTTCAGAGCACTGACACATATCAAGATGTCAAGCGGAAACATGCAACCCGTGGAAATTCCCCATTCGGCATCAAATCAAACGTCTGAAGTAGGGAAGGTCAACAAAGAGGGTATTCCTCGCTTTCTCTTTTGATTCTCATTTGAAGCTGACATGACCTTGCAGACACTGCCACGAAGTCGTCTTCAGACCAAGGAGTAACAAAGGAAAACATCCCCATGAGACGACCCATCAAGGTCAAGACCACCGATCTCGAGACTGTAGGAGAGAACGAATCTTTGCCCAGCAGTCCATTTCCATCGCTGCCAGTTACACCAATCGAAGGTGGTAGGGTAGGCTATATTTCTCGAGTCTACTAAAATATACTAATACTTTTGCTCAGTCTTCCAAATCCAGCATTCCGAAATCTAGATCCATGTCTTCTGCAGAAATTACGAGCCAAGTAATGGGGGACACGGAGCTTGCCATGGTAGCAGAGCGGTTAAAGTCTGACGAACCACCGCTGTCACTCGAGGAGGCACGCCAACAACGAGCAAGTGTGAAGGAAGACAGAAAGAAGTCGATCGAATTCATCCGTAGTCGAACCAACTCTCGAGCTGCTGCGTTGGGTAGGCCGCCACTTGAAGAACAATTCAGGTAATCGAACCGTGAAGAAACTCCGTGTAAATGGAACTTAACTAGGCGGTAGCGGAGAACAGTGGAGCAACCTGCAAGATTGATGAAATAAAAACGGATAGAACAATCACGAGATAACAATCACAAGATAAAGCATTGATGAATCGTTGTTATTTATCTACTGGAACATCTGCTGGGAATAATCTTGGATGGATAAGAAACCATCAATTATTGCCATGCTTTCCCTCCGTGCATGATATTTTGTTCTATCGTCGGACATGAAATGACCAGCAGCCGAGGCTCGATCTGTTGTATCAATTGAAAGAAATCCAGGAATAATAAAATATCAGTTGTATTACCTCAAAAGAGTATTCAGGCTTATTCAGGGATGCTTTTGATGATGTCGAGGGTTGATGTGCATTGGAGCAAAACCAGTGCCACCAAGTGTCGTGAAATATGAAGTTAGTGTCTCATCCAGTATTGAAGAATGGGGTGCGTGTTTTCCAACTCGATAAGAAAGGGAACAACACGAGGCCACTCCTCCTCAGTGCTAAAGACTTTCCAGTCGCAGTCATATTCTCTAATGTCAAATCCAAACTCCCTAGAGAATTGCTGTTTGAACTCTTCGAAGACTATAGTGCTCGGGGCCGCGTGTGGAAACATTTCGAATTCATTAGCATCGATAATGAAATGGCGAATGGTTCGGAAGAGGAAATCAAGAATGATGGGGTGGTAAGCTAAGAACGAGGCGTTGATAGCTCGTCTGAAAATATCCTTGAGTGGGTCACCGCGACGAAGAAGAACAGTCTACTAAAGTCAGTGAGGTACTACCAAGTTTGAAAATGATGAACTTACAAAAATGACGTCCGCTCCTGGATTGTAGCGAACGCCAGAAGCCGTAGCAGAGGACCGAAAGACGTGATAATCACCTGTTCGCTTTTGCGTCTCAAGTATATCAATACCATCGAGGCTTATTCTGGCTGAGTTTCTCCTGGCCCATGCTTTCAAGATTGTTGGGAAAATTCCTGAACGACAATACATCGAGAAAGCCTTTTGTCTAAATTTTTCTGGCGTATCGTATTTCGCGTCTAATGGCATGATAGGATCCTTCTCGTAAATGAAATGTGGTGTCAAGTCATGAAAGACAAGCTTGAGAGATGGTGGAAGGTTCGAGCATTGTGGAGCGTGGTGATAAGCATCTGCCAGTAGACATGCCACTGAACAGTATCGAATGTTACCAGCGGGTCCACATCCCGAACAAAGGACAAGCGGAGTGGCTAAGGTGGCAGCACCATGGTCACCACACAGAGAGCATTTGAATGTCATGTGAGTCGTCCCGGGGGGTCGCTGGGTACTGTGAGAATAAGTATCAGCTACCGAAGATGAAGAAGCCACGGAAAAGCCGTTTGTATTGCTTTCGTAACTAGCATAGCGATATTGTTCTGCGTGGGTAGAGCCATCCTCGACATGTCTGGCGGCGGTAGGTTGGAAGTGATCCGTTTGATCGTGGTTGGCATCGTTGTAAGAAACATAAAACAAAGATGAAGGGCCTTGACCTAGGTGGTGATGACTAACATAATCACTGTGGTATAGAATTGAAGGATATGGTACAAGTGGTACGATGCCGTGACTTGTCTGGGTGACTTCGGGGTGTTCGTCAGAAAATCGAGCCTGCTGAGAAATCGCTAGATCGTTGCGGCCAGCATCGTGTGGAGCTCTGGTAGAAGGTGATAAGTTGACATAAGGGCCGGCATGGATAGGAATTGGAGCATATATGGGAATTTCGATAGTTCCCGTGGTAGGATATATTTCAGATTCGACCTGAGCGCGGTCGAGGTCGCTCCCGCTCCCATCTGCTACCATGCTGGGTAATTCTGAACTTAATTCACCTCGGATGTTGCGCGAAATGCCAGAATCAGACTGAGGTGGTAAAGGGATAGGAGACAGAACTTGAGTGAAGTGTTCATTCTTCATAAATACCGGAACACTTCGCGCACTCACTGGCGTGTCTTGCAGGTCAAAGGAGGCAGGTTCGTGGTTGTTATCCGACTGTCCTAATGGCTTATCTTTAGAATTATTGGCACCCGTGATTGCCGCTTCACCAGCGGCAGAGTCGGGGTTGTCATCCAAAAGTCCTAATGGCTCATCTTCAAAAGTATTAGCACCCTTACTGATCGCCTCTTTTCCATCAGTGTTTTGTCGCTCGTCGTGTAAAGGACTGGTGTTCGATGCAAGGACATCAATAGAACCGTCTACGGAGGCTTTATTAGCGCTACCAAGATCATTCTTACAAGGCTCGCTATTTTGAAGATCGACGGCAGCCTGGTCAACCTCATTGCAAGTATCTACACTTGATCCATTGGCGTTGGGCTTACTTTCCACTTGATCAACTGTTGGCTTGGCATTATTGGACAGCCTAGAGTTAGGATTCTTTGACGTATGCGACTGTAGATTTACTTCCGCACTTGACGACTTCGAGATCGGCATCTTCAAGGTTATACTTGGCGAAGTGGTAAGTCCAGACTCTTTTGCCTTGCTATTGCTGCTCTTTGGGCTAGAAATGTTGTCGGCGTTCTTTTTGCTCGTAGTCAATCTGGACAGTTCTACCTTGCCTTTACTGCTCTTGAATAAAGAATTGTTGTCTAGATTGTGTTTGTTCGTGTTCGGCGGGCTAGTGACCTTCAGACTCCTGACTAATGTTTGAGGACGAGCAGTCTTAGGATTAGAGGGCATAGCCGGAAACTCCTTAGGATCGAGAACGTTGCTATTGGGAGAAGTGCTCTCGACCTTGCTCGTCACCTTTGCATGGAGACCAGACTTCGAGCTGTTATTGGTATTGCTTATAGCTTTGGGCCCTGTTGGAGGAGGCTTACTAAAGCGCTCACTAGAGTTTTGTAGAGGCTTGCGAGCTTTCGGCTTGACAGTTTCCCACCCTGAATCGTCGTTTTCGCCTTCATTTGGTCCTAGCAAGAAGTCGTGAGGCTCAAATTGGGAGAGGGACTCGTCACTGCTAGTCATCGATGTTGACATAGATGTCGGCATAAGTATCGGGATAGATGTTGTGGCGATAGGCACTCTATATTCAGAGCTATGGTGACGTGTACCCAACTCGTTCGAAAACGTGCTTGCAAGCACTTGTTCCTGAACATCAACCTTGGCCTCGCTGTTTTCTTCTACAGACTTCCCCTTTTTTCGACCCTTAGACTTCTTTGTATCTTGTGTGCTCTTGGTTGCTTTTGCTTCTCCTTCGGCCTGCTCATCGACCAAGCCGCTCAGCTGCTTTTTCTTCTTTTGCTTAGCGGATGCTGCACCTTTTGCTACTAGCGTGCCAAAATCGGCATGCTTGGCGCCCTTCTCTGAAGACAGACTCTGGTGCTCCTTGTGCTTTCCTAGTTTCTTGGGGTCAATGTGAGCATCTTTGACCCCTGCAGGTACCTCTGGGATGCCTTGAACCTTAGTCTTAGATTCTGAAATTCGTTCTTGCTCGTCAATCTCTTGTGAAGAAGAACTGGAGCGCATTTGTTTGATATTTTTGTCCAATTTTGAGCTGTGTTTGCTAGAAGGGATGCCCCCAATGGCAGCGGCAGCCGTGTCCTCAGGGCATTCCACAGGCTTGGCCTCACTTCCTTGCGCGATCGAATCCTCGACTCCCGGATTTTGGTTGATAGATAGGTACTTATTCGACCGGTAGACTCTGACGCCTCCCATGAGATGGGTTCTGTCAGCGCACGATTTCTCGAATTCATTTGCTAGAGCACAATCTTGTAGGAAAACCATAAGCTCTTTGTCCTTCATCAAATTCTTGTCGAAAAAGCGAATAGACTCTTTTCCCTCATAATTGACAACGATTTGTTTCGCCTCGTCACGACCAATGGCAGCGATTTCGTAAGAGATTGCACGCGGTAAAATCTCTAGATTTTCTGGAACCTCCTTGCCATTATAAAAAGCATGGGCGATACGATGCAGTTCTGGGGCGGTCGCAGTACCAGGAATTTCGGGGTCGATTTGTTCTAAAGATATCAGCATTTTGTGTTCCGAGAATTGTACGGACCACTTACCAATGACTCGGCTATAGACAATACGTCTTCTTGACCACTGTGCTGCTTTTTGGATATGTGACTTAAATTCGTCATTATTTCCACGGACTTTATAAGGACACAATTGTGCGACTTTTCCATCAGAACTGCGATACGAGGAGCTGAAAATACGTGTGTCAAAACCCTGTCCCCATTAGCTTAGTTGTTAGAGCTAAGGTGGTGGGATGTCCTTACCATGTGCCAAGACTTAAGATCTGTCAATCTCTGACCGGGTTTGAGTCGAAAGTCATCATCGCTATAGTCATCCTCGAAGGTAGTGAGGAAACCATTCGACCTGGGATCCATGATGTCGTATGGATCCAGTCTCTGTCGCGCTTCAGGATCAATGGACCATAAGAGGAAGTCTCGATAGATCTCTGTAGAGATGATTTTAAGGTCGTTGGTGTCCTTGGTCGCCTGCGGTCTCGATATTGGAAAGATGCAGATTCGATCGTTGTCGTGATCAAAAACCATCAGAAGTTGCAATCGACTGTTTGTTGTGCCTGCTGTAATGGTATGCCCGGTATGGCCTACTCCCGCATTCCTATTTGACGTTAAACATGCTCTGTTTGTACCTCCACAAAGCCTAATAGAAATCACTTCTGCTCAAGGATGGGAATTGTGCAGGGACTAGCTTGAATTGAAGTCGGATCTCACCTTGAAGCCACGATAGTTTCCGTCAAATTGATTAACCCCGAATGACCTTCAAAGGAAGGAGCGACCGCGTTGAAAATCTGTTGAAGGAAGCGATCCACAGTGGTTCTTTCCTCGCGTGGAATTTCTTCGTGGGCAGCGAGTGCGGTAGATTGGGGTTCGCTTTCAATGATTTCGATAGAATCTTCAAGATCCTCAATATCAACTTGGCTTGCGATCAGAGAAGAGTTCTCGATGACTGTGCAGTCAACAGATAGGTTGTGGGATTTGGATTCAAGCGCATCTGTAGCGTCTGCGATCGAACGCCAGTCTTCTGGTATTTCCTGTTGGGGAATGGTATATCAGCTCTCTGAACGAGAAATAAAGGATTTGTGAAAGAAATCCAATCCTGAACCAATCTTGTGAATTGGAAGGCAGGTCGACTTCTCAGCGACGTGACGTTGCGCCTTGATCCCCGCCGCCGAGACAATTTATTGGACAGCCTGAGGACGCTATAAATCACCTGAAGAACTTACTTCCATGTTTTCTGTGCAATGCAACGCCGCCGTCAAGATGGCGATGCTGATACCTGAAGTTGAGTTGATCCAGATTGTGATCGTCTGTGTTTTATGTTAATCAAAACTATGGCTGCTCGAAGCGAGCTGCTAGTCGTCTTTTTCGTAGCCGAGGTCTTCCACCATTCACCGCCCAGGCAAGTAGGTCTTGTTTGCTGTTTTCCTTCACCATAGTCACTCCAGGTCGGAAATGCTATCAGTGTTTGCTCTTATGCCTGCAATACGCAAGCCACTCTGATGGCGACAAATCTTTGGCAAAGGAAGATGGCATAGAACATCCTACAGCATCAAAGGAACTATTTCTATACTGTAAGATCTCTGAAGGTGCTATCTGAAACAAACGTTCACGGGCCCATGAAGCTGGCAAGAATTTCAAACTTGGTGTAGATCAACGTCAAGACACCCATGATTACAAGATTTCTTTGGTTGCTCATTGGTTACACTCGCAATACTCTGGCATATTCAACCAAACGCCAATAATATTTAAGCAGTTGCACAAGATCTTACCAGTATCCAATATTTCCACTGAGCCTTCTAAAGGTTTAAGCGTAAAATATTGTTACATGTAGTGGAAGATCTCAGCTGGCACTGTACAATACTACTTCTTCATATAGAACAGAATTTACACATTCGCTTCTGTAATAGCCCTTTGCCCATGTTATGATCAGATGTTTAATTGCCGTACACAGAAGTGTATTGCCACATGACTGTCTTTAAGCGCTTACTGTTGCTACTAATATCTCGAGAAACTATGATCGTTGTACCCAAAGTCTCAAGGAATAAAAGGCGCACTTGACTGTTCGACAAGATATAATAAGCTATCTAGTCAAGGAAGAAAAACAAATTTGACGTACAGCGGGTAGTGTTTCAAGTCTTAACAAGTTTAATACTACGTCCACACCAATAATACTGCGAAAGACGTAAGGTAACCAGAAATGTAGTCTGAATAGTCTGATTTGTGAGGGAAACTTTCGCGATAGATCTAAGTGCATCTTCCAACATGACACCACTTATTGAAGGATGCCTCTGGCCATTGAGATGTCCCATCAGAATCGTCGACTAGGGTAGCGCCTAAGGCCCCGAGAGTTCGTTCATATGGGGTACGTCAATAGAGATGACTTGAGATCTAATACACTATTTTGATGACCGAGGATTTATTGAGGCTAAGATACACGAATTAGAATGTATTACAACTTTGAAGTTGTCCTACATTCACTTAAAATGCATATAGTCCTATGTAGGCTTCACGGCAGCAAGCAGGCTTCCAGCAAGAAGTCCTGTAACGCTTTAGCTGTAGTATCAATGGGCCTGTTGGGGTCGCGTTAGAGACTACCTAGATGCCTTGGATGGCGTGAAGTAAAGTGAAGTTGAAGTTGAAGTCAAGAGGTGAGTGAAGTTCGGCTAGCGTCTGAGCGTTACTAATTACAGTCTAGCGCCCTTCTCCCTGCACTACAACTTGCAGCTGATTTGCCAAACTCAACTACCTTCATTTTCTTTTAACTGCGACAAAGCAACATATGCTACCAAGATAGATCGAAACATATTCAACCCGCAACTTCGGTAGCAATACAAACTTTATCTCAAGAAGCACGTCAGAATAGTACAGTCACCCTTGCTCGGTTGACGGAGCGCAATCACGTCGCAAAATGGCCGCCCAGCCCTCGAATATTACCTCGATTCTAGCTGCTCTAGGTAAAGTGTTTCTGATTGATGAAGATTTCTACCATTTCGAACCTGAAGCTTATTGTTCTGTAGCTGCTCAACGGCCGAGCCCTGCATCCCAAGGACAGCAACCACCTTACCAACAACCTCAACAGCCCGGCCCCCCTCAGCAGAATCCATATGCCGTACCTGGTGGTTATCAGTTACCTCAGCCTACAAACTCAGGTAGTGTGGACTTGAGCAATATCAAGCCAGTGAGCTCTGGTACTGTCAGCATTGCGGATGCGATTGCAAAGGCAAAGGCAATCGCAGCTGAGAAAGGTGTGGCGTATGAACGACAACCATCTTATAATAGTCAAGATACCCGTGGTGCTGGTGGAAGACCTTACAGAATATCTCGATCCCGATCCCGTTCACCCCCACCGGGACGACGAGACGTTTTCCGTGATAGTGCCAATCCATACCGAGACGAGCGACGAGGCGATCGCCCCCCGCAAGTACGAGACTATCGTGAAAGGTCATTCTCCCCGGGCATTCGAGGCCGTGGACCAGCCTCGGCCTTTCCACCACCTACGACCGGAAACAACTATCTTCGTGACAGATCACCCCAGCGCGGCGGAGACGAAAATGTCGAATCCCTATCAATTGAATCGAACTTGGTTGGATTAATAATTGGTAGGCAGGGTGAGAATCTTCGGCGTGTCGAGCAAGAAACAGGGTGCAGAGTGCAATTCATCACAGGCCCGGACGAGACGGGTCCCTATCGACAATGTAAGATCACAGGACCTCGGGCACGCCGACTTGACGCAAAGGCCGAGATCAACAGGATCATTGATGATAGTGGTATGGCGGGAAATGCTCGTGTAGGAATAGAACGGCCCTCTCGAGATGCTCCTCCAGCGTCGCGAGCTTCCCATCAACCCGCTTTGAGAGATGGCGAGGATAGCATGCAAATTATGGTCCCCGACAGAACCGTCGGTTTGATCATTGGCCGTGGAGGAGAAACTATCAGAGATCTCCAGGAGCGAAGTGGTTGCCATGTGAATATTGTGGGCGAACAGAAGAGCGTCAACGGGCTTCGACCAGTCAATTTGATCGGAAGTAGAGAAGCAGCAGCACGTGCTAAGGACCTGATCATGGAAATTGTTGAGAGTGACAGTAAGACCTCAACTACAAAGGAGCCGGCACCTGCCCGCAAAGACCCAGGGAGAGATGCTAACTATGGAGCTGGTAATTATGGTAATGCTAGTGGTGGTGGTAGCGACAAAATCAACGACTCGATATTCGTACCTTCAGAGGCTGTTGGTATGATTATCGGCAAAGGAGGTGAAACCATCAAAGACATGCAAAATACCACAGGCTGCAAGATCAATGTATCTCCTTCCTCTGGCTCTGGAGAAGTTGAACGTGAGATTGGGCTTGTTGGTTCAAGAGATGCTATCACCGCTGCAAAGCGTGCTATAGAGGACAAAGTTGAAGCTGTTGTAAGTCGAAATTCCGCTGTTTAAAATTTATGCTAACATTATCTCAAAGGCGGCAAAGGGCAATGGTGGTGGAAATGGCCGCAGTCGTCCCGCTCAGAACGACCGCAATGACAGAGGGTACTCTCAACCTTACGGCCAGTCCCAAGCCCAGCCTCAGGTACTACCTCAAACTGGTCCACCTGCTTCTGGTGCCGAAGATCCTTATGCAGCATGTAAGAGATATAAACTTCTACACATTGTACAATTGTCACTAATAATTTGAACAGATGGTGGGTACAATGCCTACGTTGCGCTTTGGTACCAAGCTGTTGCTCAACAATCCGGCCAACAACCACCAGGCGACATGTCAAAGCCTCCCGGAACTTCTTAACTAACGACCTCAAATCCTGGATATTCGACAGCCCGTGAACTGCATGGTTTGCATGACTTGCATATATTTCGCCTGTTTGTACTGAGACCATGACTTCGGCACTGCACATGATGACGATGATTTGATGCTCGTCAAACTCTCCTGCGATTTCGTTTGGTAACGCCACCTGAAACTGTTGATACTTCGATGCTTCGGAACACGATTTGACGTGAACGGCACTTACACTTGGCAATCTGATAGGTGCTGAGCAACCTGCATGCACTGATATGACCCTGCTTGACAAGATGCAGTACTGCGTTCGCCAATCATGACTTGACATGCTTGCTGCCGTATTTGCCCATCAGTAAGGGAGTTTTTTTCCATGGGTCAAGCACATGACGTTTCCGCTATGTTCAGGAAGTTGAAGCTCTTGAATCATTTCACATGGTATTGAAAGGGTGATACATTGGCATCGCCCTCGTACCGTGCATCAAACCTAACCTCCAGCATTGCCCACGTTGAACATGATAATGCTTCAGACTTGCACTTACCAGACAGGCGGGAACAATACATTGGCCTTGGCCGAAAACTCGAGTGACTGGGTTTCATTTTGTAAGATAGTGGTGAACATTAGTCAATTCAATGCTTTTTACTTGTGCTGATGGGACTTGTTGAGAACTGAGCCCAGCCATACAGAATCAATCTCAGCTAGTCGTCGTGAATTTTATGCGTCCACCAAGACGGCAGTCATTCAAAAGCCACAAACTGAAAGAATATGAATGGGCCGCCGTGAACTAAGCTTAAGAGGATGCTTTAGAGGGAGATGCTTCATGCATTGCTCCCTTGTCCGCGAAGTAAGATCCCTTCCAGACGATCAAGTGACATTATCCTGCCTCTGTAGAGTCTATTGCTGAAATTGATGACATCAACTTGATCCTCTCTTAGGAAGTTAGCTTCTTCCATAACTTTCGCATATATGTTCCTCATCTGATTTTAACAATAGACCAAAAGCTAAAAGTACCTGAATCACCCTCATACAACAAGTAATAAGCATTGCTCCTAGGAGCATATATCTGGTCATGGGTTTAACATTATGTGCTACAAACACGCCTCATTGGGTGTGGCCCTAGCAATCAGAGCTGATCGCAACCTTTGCAACGCGTCAACCTGGAACTTTTTCAGCGAGGCGACCGATAACTGTTCTGCAGGAACTCAACAACTGACCTGGTCGACCCGTAAATCCACCAAATCTTTCACCGTCTGCCTCCCAAAGATATCTTCATCAGCTTCCGAACTTCCATAATACCCCCGATACGCCTCTCATACCAAGCGATGGTGCAAATCAACGAAGTCAAGGGCAATGCCCGCGACAATCGCACTGCTGCGCATACACATATCAAAGGCCTCGGTCTTCGAGCAGATGGTACGGCAGAGAAACAGGCAGGAGGGTTTGTTGGACAAGCTGCGGCACGAGAAGTGAGCTTCATCGTTAAATTGCTCTCAAATTTAACTAACCTGAGTTGTCATAGGCGTGCGGTGTTGTCGTCGACCTGATCAGAGCGCAAAAAATGGCTGGACGAGCAATATTACTAGCTGGTGGACCAGGAACTGGCAAGACCGCCCTCGCGCTTGCTGTCAGCCACGAACTTGGAACAAAGGTGCCCTTTTGTCCGATTGTAGGAAGCGAATTATACTCGACAGAGGTCAAGAAAACCGAGGCGCTAATGGAAAACTTCCGGAGGGCAATTGGCCTCAAGGTCCGGGAAACCAAGGAGGTCTACGAGGGAGAGGTAACAGAATTGACGCCAGAGGAAGCAGAAAATCCCCTGGGTAGCTACGGCAAGACGATTAGTACGCTGTTGATCGGTCTCAAAAGCGCAAAAGGCCAGAAGAAACTCAGGCTTGATCCTAGTATCTACGAAGCCATACAGAAAGAGAGAGTTACTGTTGGAGATGTGATATACATCGAAGCAAATACTGGTGCATGCAAACGTGTTGGGAGATCTGACGCGTATGCAACAGAATTCGACCTCGAAGCCGAGGAGTATGTCCCCATACCTAAGGGCGAGGTTCACAAGAAGAAGGAAATTGTACAAGATGTGACATTACATGATCTGGACGTTGCTAATTCAAGACCACAAGGTGGCCAGGATATCATGAGTATGATGGGTCAGCTCATGAAACCAAAGGCGACGGAGATTACTGAGAAGCTACGGACCGAGATAAACAAGGTTGTCAACAAGTATATTGACCAAGGAGTTGCTGAATTGGTTCCTGGAGTCCTCTTCATTGACGAGGTATGATTCCAGCTTACCAACATAAATGGGAGAAGTACTGATTTTATCTAGGTTCATATGTTGGACATTGAATGCTTCACATATCTCAATCGGGCACTCGAATCTAGCATTTCCCCAATAGTCATTCTTGCTTCGAATCGTGGTATGTGCACGATACGTGGTACAGAAGATCTAATCTCCGCACACGGGATTCCCCCAGATCTTTTAGCCCGTCTGCTCATCATTCCCACAAATCAATATGAGGCAGATGAGATCAAGAGAATTATTCGAATTCGTGTAATTGTCGAGGGACTCTCCATTACAGAAGCAGCATTAGATAAAATCGCGGACCACGGTTCGCGCATAAGTCTGAGGTATGCACTACAACTCCTTACGCCATCCAGCATTCTAGCGCGGGTAAGCGGCCGGACACAAATCGATGTTGTAGATGTGGGAGAATGCGAAGACTTGTTTATCGACGCTCGCAGAAGCGCAGCAATCGTGAATGGAGAGGGCGGAAATCAGTTCATTTCATAGTGAAGACGATTTGATTCTCGAATTCAGCATTTCCAGGTAGTTATTTTAGGGTCCTGCAAAAGTTTTTTGTCCAATCCGCGGAGTTGAGGTTGGGAGGAGGGGGATTTGAACCCGAGACAAGTCCGTTTGGCTGGGACTAGATACTGTAATAAATTATGTTTGCACCCCACAGCATTCCAAACGCGTCTCATCTCTTTGGTTTAGTCAGCTCTAGGATTTTCAATTCTCATCAATACCGGAAACGTTTGGTATTAAGGACAAAGAAATTTGGCGTTTGAAAGCTAACGGCCTCCCGAGACAAAGGCATCCAGCGGCAATAATTGCCCAATTAGTGTTCAATATGGTGATTGACTTGGCTCGTCATTGTTCTCCATCACATCAATGGGATACGCCCAAAGAAAAGCCTAACAAGAAGAAGGCCATTCATCCGTTCTTCCAAATCTGAACTTATTCCGTCCGTTGCCCTGAATACCAGCCGACCGTGGCTCGTTTGTTTAGATCTTCCAAGAGAATTATTAGACATCATCGTGCAAGAGGTCTCACCATCGAACTCAATGGATTCAACCCGGCGAGCTTCTCTGCAGGCTCAGCTCTCTGGGAGGAGTGTTGAGTCTGCGAGATCCAGCTCGCCACGAACCCGTCTATCGAGAAAGAGGACAGCTTTTCTTGATCTTGAAGCTGCAATCCAGCCTAGGATCGAGGAGAGAGAGAGAGAAAGTACAAGCTCATCCACGCCACTAGCATTTGATCCTACTCGAGAACAACTCTGTCTTTGTCAACCGGATCCTAAAATACCGAGGCCTCGAAACGGTGAGAATATAACTATTTTTCTATATATTCTGCAACGTGATTGGTTGATATGCGCTTTCGAAGTCATAGTCGCCTTTTTATAATATTTTCAAATAGTCTTTAACGAGTTCGTAGGCTAATCATCCTTTGTAGCTTTTATTCTTTACCGCCAGCATTACCAAGGACAGGTTGTTGCCCAACATCCTGGACTTGCCAATCCCGAAATATCAAAAATCATTGGCGAACAGTGGAGAGAACAGGTACTGGAAGTGAAGAACGAATGGAAACGACTCGCTGAGGTATGTGACACATCGTTGGTTAAAAAGCCGCATTCTAACTAGATTAATGACATAGGAGGAGAAAACACGACATTCACGTCAGTACCCTGGATACAGATATCAGCCTCGGCGCTCTACAAAGGGAAACGGCACAAGACCAGCTTCATCACTGTCATCAGACGATCAGCTGCGTTGTCTAAAGTGTAACGGCCGTTACATATCAGCGCCCGGCACTCCCCTAAATCCCTTTCCAACCTCGTTGAATGTGTCAGGAGGCTCAAGGGGCCAAACCCTCCAAGCTCCACTCACAAAACCTCAGGGAAATGAGATGAATAGACCTCAATACTCTATATCTATGCAAAACTCGAGAATGGAAACACCAAGAGGGGCACCGCAACATCCTACCGTGTATCGCCGAAACCCTTATGACCATCCCCAAGTTATCCCAACGCACCTTGAGATGAAGGATGACATGGATCTGATGATCCCCGAAGGCTCTGATCTCAAGCGACGGAGGTACAATCACGAAACATATAGATATAATAATGATCCACCTCGTAGCTATGCATCTTCTCCCAGTTCATACTCGGCTACACAAACATTCGCTCGATCAGCTCCTCCACCGATATCAGCCGGAGTCTACCGACAACAGCACTTGCCACCAACTAAAGGACATCTATCTCGCCCGGAAGCTATGGGACCACCGCTACTTCATGTTTCTACCAATCAACAATCAAGACATCCTTACCCGGTCCAGCAGGGTCCATTTGATGAATCACTCCGATTGCCTCCTTTGAAAACCAATGTCTCAGCGACTTCACCAAGCTCAGTACGATCAGATCTTCGGACTGAGACTCGTAATAGTCAGGCAAATAGTGTTGAAGCCATGGTCATGACAATACCCTACGTGAACAAAATCAAAGTCCTGGCAAAGATTTCCCCTCCGCTAGCTGCTCCGGGCCCAACAAGCTCTCCTATTGATACACGAGGGCTATCTATTGCAATAGAAGGGTCTGAGAAAGAGTTGCTTAACGAAGTTGGGGCTTTCGTCGAAGACCAACTGAGGAAAGAGACATCTTGCTCTCTTAAGGTCTGGGATGGGCAAGATATCGATAATTCTCTACAATCAACAAATACGCAGATGGGAAATGCTGGCGGCCCTGCCCAGGTTGACGATACCTATTCCGAATACCTATCTAAAATCTCATCCTGGCACAAAAAATCCCAAGAAATGATAAATCACATTACATCGCCGCTTTCTCTTACCCCAGCCACTAGATCTGCCACACTATCCGATGTTGAAAAATCGAAACTAATCCCTATTGCCCTCATTCGCAATGGGTTCTCGCTCACAACTTCCGATAAATATGCTTTGCTCATCCCCATAAATGACTCCTATGCTCCGATCGATCATTGGCAATGGATGGCCACACTCTGGCGTGGTATCATCGGTCCAGATCTAACTCTGTACATAACACGTGCAGACAAGGAAGATATGGCCATGCTCGGGGGCGTAGAGATCAGAATGGACTGCGCGGCTATCATTGTGAGGGTGCTCGAGGGTGCTAAACTGGATGAAAAGACAGCAAGGAGGTTGGCGTTCGAAGTCATGGAGTTCGTGAGGGGTGGGGAGCCTGGATGTGGAGGGAAAATTTGACACTGCTTTGGGATATTCGTGAAAGCTCACTGGTTTTTCTAAGTATACGATAGTTCGAAGTAAGAGAAAAGTATTCTATCATTGCTGCATATAAGCGAGCATGGAGGGTTCAGTATAAAGAGCTGATGCTCTTTCCACTTCAAACATCTAAAATTGGGTTACTTTGTATATTTTGCATTTAGTAGAATTTTAGATATGGTGCTGTGACTAGACACATTACGACCATTAAGAAACTCAATTTAATGTGGATCGATCAAACGAGACCAAGTCCCTCTTTGGCTGGACGTGAAATATTTTCATCATCATACCAACTATACCCGTCTCGTTTCTGCAAAGCTGAATCATTAGAGCAACATTTAACGGAGACAGTACATCGACAGTGCATTGTGTGTCTCGGGAAAAACAGCATCTAACCATTTATTGGCCAGGGCTAGACCTGTCCTGCGAATTACCAACCAACCGACGATCAATGCAAAGTAAGAGCGAGTATTCAGGACCTTCTGTTTCATTTGATCTGCAATGCCCTACTTCCTGTATTGAAGGCCAACTGAAGACCCAATATTTGGGCAATGTGTCCAGACGCTGCTACAATGGCATATCTTCCCAGAAATTGCTGACTCCGTACCCAATTCTACTTTCAGCTCAAGAGCTGACACTTTCATTGCGATAGAGAAGCCTCAAATTCCCTGACCTTACACATATTTTCGAAATTAGATATGAGTTTCCTAACTAGAGGATGAGCAAAACAGTGTACCAAGTGCTAAATGGTTATGCAAGGTTGTTCAATGGTAGAAAGTTAGACAGACTAGATATGTAGTGTTGCAAGAGGCCGCGAAAGCTCTAAATCTGTGATATCTCATTTTGTATGGTGTATCCATCCTATCTACTTTTACATTGAAATTTTGTACAAGCCATGGGTCCAAGTCCTTCGTGACAAGCCCGGTTCGGTAGTATGCAAGCCGTGCACCATGTCAATACTGCCAAAGTTAAACATTAGTCTTCCTTACTCTGGCGGCATCAGAGTCTCTCTCCACAGTTGATGTGCCACCAAAACCCAATGCAGATGCCTTCTTCTTCCGACCCTTACGATCTCCGTATTTAGAATCAAAGCGTCTGATGGCGCTTAGTGTGCTCATATCCTCGCTTATACTAGCACTGATCTCCTCGAGAGATTTTGTGAAGTGGGTTGCAGTGAGAATTCGCTTTTCTGGGTACACATAGGGTTCCTCGCCCGTGTGTTTGGAAGCAGCTTCATTCTCATCACGAATACATGCCATTGCAGCTGCGACGGAGACATTTTTGAGATCGGATCCTGAGTAAAAAGGTGTATCTTTCGCAAGTTTAGCAAGAGAAACAGAGTCGTCTAATATCTCGTCGTTCAAGTGAATCTTGAGAATGGCTTCACGATCTTCCTCAGTTGGGAGATCAACTAGCAGCCTTCTAGGAAGTCGCCGGAGCACCGCCTCATCTAGATCAAATGGTCGATTTGTAGCAACCATGATGAAAGCAGAAAGGTCGTTCATGCCATCCCACTCGCGCAGAAATTGATTAATCAGTTCTCTGTGCGATGCAGACCGCGATTTAGAATCAGCACGGGAAGAGAAGATTGCGTCTGCTTCATCAATGAAGACAACGCATGGAGAAAGCTTTTTAGCTAGACTAAAAACAGCTCTGACATTTTTCTCTCCTTCACCCACATACATATCATTGACATCAGCACCACTGATCTCGAGCATGGTCGCCCCGCTTTCTTTCGCTACAGCTTTGGCCAGTAGTGTTTTTCCGGTGCCTGGAGGACCATAAAGCAATAAACCCGGGATCTTGTCAGTGGCAAGCACACCATAGGAGAAAGCTTCCGGTCGTTGCAAAGACAGACTGGTCAATGTTTTCAGAGCTTCCACAGTTTCTCTTGGTGCGCGAATATCGTTGAAAGTGGTGTTGATGTTTGAGGGCAGGACCACTCCGTTCATCATCTTCTTCTCGTAGGTGGTGCACTGCTTCTTTATCTGTTTAATCTTTTCCTTCGTCGTTGAGTCATTCTTGACAGCGGCCTCGCCCTCTCTGATTACTGCTTCTGCCTCTGAGTCCTCCTCTTTTAATTCTTCTGCTCCCCATGCAAACTTGACTTCGTCGCTGTCACTTAGCATATTCGAAACTTTACCAAAGATCTCTCCGTCAATAGCATCTACCGAGTCCTCGAGCCCCAAGATAGTAGTAGCGAGCCGGTGGACTCGTGGATATGACCATACATCATCCTCTAGTCCAGTGGATTCCACATCCTTCGAGTTGAGGTTCGTTTCGATGTCAATGGTTGGAGTCAATTGATCGGTACCTTCAGTCAAGCCTACAATCATATGCTCGAGATGGCTAATGTTGATACGTCGGATCCTAGCCTTCTCATCGACCTCAAAAGCAGCATCTTGTTCTTCATGGCGAGCTGGGGGAACAAATATCGTTCGCTTCTCACCCTCAACTATGTCGGCCTGAAGCTTCTGAATCTCTGACCGTGATAGTGCTATTTCGCCTTCCTCTGTCGAACTCGTGCCTACTAAGATAACATTCTTGCCTTCCATCCAACGTTTGTGGACAGCTGTCCTGAGACGGGCGATTAAATCGGCGCCAAGGGGTGTGCCCTTTAGTGACTTGTAGTCTCGGATGAGTATGATGGTGCCTGAAGATGGTGATGCAACATGACCTGGAATTTCTCCTTCCACTTCAGTAATTGGAATTGGTGTCCTCTTACTATCAGCAGCGTCGACAACGGTGCTGAAGAGATTTGATATCTTCAGGCCAGTCCATGGATCTGGTTCAGCAGTCGACAGATTAAGTTGAGAGGGGTCCGTTCGAGGCCCTATTATAGCCACGCCAGACAGCCCACCGAGACTGAAAGGACTCTGACTTCTCTGAAAGGGAAGAGCATTGGATTTTTGCCTATTTAAGATGCTAGACATCCTCGTAGAAATGGTTTTTGCGTAGGATGTAAGTGTCTCTTCTTCGTCAGCCCCATCGACAAAGTCCTCGCTCGTAAGGTCGTCCTCAAAATCCTCTAGCTTCCCGGCGAGCTTCTGTGTCTCATACGGTAGCAAGGTAGTATTCGACTGTGCCCAAGCCACATTTTCTTCAATATAAGAACCCACAAGCCAAGCTATATCATGCGCATCAAGGGTGATAAGGTCGGCTTGAAGCTTTGAAGCGATCGTCTCCATAGCCGAGTCCAAATAGTAAGAGCCGCCATCTTTTGGGCACTGTAGAAGAGTGATGGGCCGGTTCACTAATGTGCTTTCAACGTTTCGAGGTGGGCGTAAAGTCAAAGCAGTCCTGAGAGCTGAAAATATCTCCCTGTACACATCAACGTGCATTGTGTATCTAGCATCTGCTATAGAAGGTAATTGATAGCTAGGAACGTCCCATACTCCAGAAGGGCCCTTAGAGGCTGGAGAATCCTCCGTTTGTGGTTCACTCTCTCTATTGCGATTGCCTTCTAAATCCATCTTTGGGGAGTCTAGGGGAGTTTTTGCGAGTTCCTGGCTCCCCCCATTGTGGTATTCTTCTGCAACGTTATCCACAAAGCTTGTAGTATAGACCGCAAGAGAACCGCGGAAAGGAGGATCGTTGAAACATTTAACATTATGTTTTAAGAATGATTCAGGTAATACAACAGGTGGCAGACCTTCAGGCTGTCGCGGGCGGTTGCGAGTTGTTCTTCCCAGGTTAACTTTTCCGTTCCTTGCCCTTGCCAACATATTCGAGCCGTCTATTTCATCTTCCATATCATCTTCCGCCTTTGTTCCCTCTATATTGGTGCCATCGCTATCATTCTGCTCTTCATGCGCACTCGCTGTTCGACCAGGACCAATGGTACCGGCTGCTTCTGCAGCGGAGACGCTAGGATCTTCTGGTGTTTGGAGTGAGGTTGGAGATGTGTGGAAATATCGAGCTGGTAGTGAAAGAGGTTGGCGTGAGTGTCGATGTCTAACGCCAGCAATTAAACGACATGAGCGCCTCGAAATCGGTCCTCGTGCCGTCCGGATAACGTGCAGAGCTGCAGTGTGCATCCAGGAGGGGTTTACGCTCGAATTGAGCGACTGCTGAAATCACCCTTTTCGCGGTGTTGGCGTGAGGTTTTCTAACAACCAAATTGTCAAGGTTTGGGTTGATGTGTACGGTCACGTGAAGATACTTACAAATACCCAACTCAGGTATTTCACCGTTATCGCATTCGATGACTCGTTGACCTCACATATTTCAGTGAAATGAGCGTTCTTGAAATATTGGTTTAGCAAAGCTACAATATGAATTTTCCAACGACTAATTAAGTTATAGCTACCAATACATGTCTTCCAACATCGCATCTATAGGTGATCTACCGCTGCAAAGTAGAGTCTCGTCTCGAGTGATAGGTCGTGCCAAAGCAAGAGCATCGGCACAAGTCAGAGGCTCCCCCAGAAGAGCAGTGGAGTCTATCTGGATCTTTTTTGTTTCTCCGGCTTTTGTATTACCAATCAATATTTGGCAGCCGTTTTCTAGTACTTCCCAAGTTTCGTTTATGTCGTTCTCCAATACAGAAACGAACTCTTTAAAGTGTTGCCCCAGTACCACCGGAAATTCTTCGACTTTAGTGGGTTTGTCGACTATCAAAGAGGCTTCAAACCTAGCACGATGCGTTATGCTGCTGATGACGGAAGTCTCGATTAAGTCAACCATCCTTGATTTCTCCGTACAGCACGCAACATGCTGTCGAACTGGAAGAGAAATGGAAAGCCAGAATTTAAAGATCACCTGAGTTATACATCGAAGAAGAGTTCGGGCAGCGTTGTCTTCAACAACGAAATGAGCAATGAAGGTTGGCGAGTTGAGTCCATTTCCCATAATTCTTAACAGATTGAGCAGACTCTCCAAGGGAAACGGTTGTTGAGTATCCTTCATCTGTATAAGCTGGACGAGTCGAGCGGACAATACCGGCAGATATGTCGCGCAGAGGATCCAACCACCAGCAAATTCAAAGCCACTTTGCAGGGCTGCTGGTAGGAAATCTGTCAGAAGAAAAGAGACAAACTCGAATCGTCTTATTCCCTTCCTGATATACTTCAAGTGCTGTTGGAAGTTATTTCGTGTGACGTCTCTTTTCCACCCACTGTAAAGGTAATGGAAGAATTGAGAAGATGTCTTGCCGGGACTCGTGGGCAAACGAAGGGAGTAAGACACAATCCCAGCAGCGAATAAGTTCGGATCCGTGTCTTCTGGCCAGTAGCAAGTTGATCGAGCTGTGAAGAACCCCAGGATTGGCTGTATCTCATTCGCGAATGATTGGATAAGAGATATGATTATTTGGACGTATTTGACGTACTCAAGGTGTTGTTCAGATCTTGGCACCATCGACTGTAGTTGGACTTTCATAGCCTCCATTACTCGTCTCAACAATGTCGAGAAATAAGACTTTGCTTCTTGAATAGACGAGTGATCGAAAATGTGGCTAACTTTATCACTAGAAAGCAGCGTCTTTCGCATAGTATCGACCGCAGCTGCGAATGTTAGCAACAAACTTGAGTAGGGTTCCCAGGAATTACTTCGAAATAAACCATAGTATGGATGAGGTCGAATTTCCGAAGCCTTGCTCCCAGAAGGGCGAGGCGTTGTAGCGAATGAGTTATCCATACACAGATAATGGCCCTTGGAGCGGAGCTTCATGGTTAGAACATTGGTGGCATCAGCTACCGAAACAACTGCGACACGAGAGCTGGTTATGCAGAGTAACCATTCTAATCCAACATCAAAAAAATATGTCTTCAAGTTTGTCAGCATATACCTTATGAATCAGGTCTTGCAAGTAATACCTTGAGATCTGCCAAGTCCATGTGCTCGACCAAGCCAGCCAGAAACACAGGCCAAAGATAATTAGCTCTTCTCGAGCAAGAGCGATATTGAAAGACAGAATGTGCGCCGCTAGTGACGAATTCTTTCAGATTCTATTGTTATTAGAGTGATGATTCAAGGGGAATTTGGTAGGCTCAATCTTACCATAGCACCTGCAGTAACTAACGAGACAGCCTTCGCCCAACAATAGACGAGGTCGTGGAGCAGCGCAGGAGTCATACTAGAGCGATCTTGCAAACCTTCTGACAACATCCTTCCAAGCCAAGGTATAATTTCTGGTTGAAGTCCCTGATAAATTAAGTTTCTGACCGGAAATATAATTTGAACACTTTTGGATTGCTTACATTGATCATTTCCATCCGATCTGCTAGGGCGAAACCTATAACATTGGTATCTTGGCTATCGTCCTCAATAGCATAGCGGTTCTGATCCGTTAAATCAGGAATAGGATGCATGCGATCAACTTGGTCAATGTAGTGTAATACCACTAAGATGCAGTCCTTGAGGAGCCCTTCTGTGATCACGGATTCGAGGTAAATATTCGATGAGCAGATGATTTCTAGGATACCTAATACAAAGTAAGGCTCTGCTTCCCAAAAATTACAGGCGTGGCTTACCAGGATTAAACACTAACTTAGTCGTTGGAGAGGAAGTAGCAGCCATCATCGTCCGATCCAGAGCCCCAACCACAGCACGTAGCATTTCAATTGTGCTTTTTTTGTTCACAACTATCGTTTGTCGCATGAGTGTGTCTGAAATGGGCGGTTTGCCCATGGCGGTAATAGGCTCGGCTTGAGAACGCACTTCTAGGTCTGTCTCCATATACTGCTTACTGAGAGCTCTCGAGAGGTTTGCCTGCCAGGTAGAGAATGGATTGTATATAGTGAGACTGCAAGAATGAGTCACCAAGAACCTAGTTAGGTTCTCCCAAGCCCTGATATTTATTAAACAGGCCTCATTGTGTGATCTATCGGCAATGACCAAATCCTGTATGAGAGCAGGCGATGGCCGATGACCCTCAGGAGCGGCCCAGTAAAGGGTGCATAGAAGATCGTGATGATTTCTCAGTGAAGCAAGATCTCTATGGTGAATGGATTCCTCCTTTGGAAATTGCCGGCTGTGATTTGGAAGAATTCTCGTCACCAAATTCCGTATGTTTTTGCCATCTTCTTCCTGGTCCATATGCTTGATTGCCACCGCCACAATCTTAAGAAATATGTGGAAGCATCGATCTTCTGGCTCAAGATGTAGCGACGGGTCCGTTTCAAGCTCTCTGAGAAAGCGTGGGGAGTCATAAACTTCTTCGTTTCGAAGGTGGGCTAGTTTCTGAGAAGCAAAGAAATCAAATGCCACGCCGATCATACTTCCACACTTCCACCATCCCCACTCGGTCATGAGATAGTAGCAGCGCCCTAAACTAGCCTTGACATAATCGTTGAACCCGGGAAACTGCCGCTGGTTCGATGTATAGAATTTGAATACTCTGCTTAGAAGCTTCTGCGGTAGTGCCCAATTGTCGAAGGCGGCTCGCTGCCGGCCGTTCCTTTTCACTACGCCAAAGTTGTCAAACTCGCACAACGGCAGCAGTGTGAACATTGAATACCATGATTGTTCCAGTACACGCGCGTCCAAAGTATATTGCACATCAAAGTAACCTAGCAGATGATTTGTAATATCCCAGAACGACCCTTTCGGGATCCGAGCAGCATCGAGGGTCCGCTTCACAATTACCCATGATTGAACAGCAGTCTGGTCATTGCCAATACCACTTTCTCGAAAAGACAAATACTGCAAGTTGTCGTAGAGCTCACGAAGCTGTCCTAAACCGTCCACAGCGATCAGGAACCCAACGATCTTGCGGGCACAATCTTTCAGGAGGTTCTCAAGCTCAACACACAATGTTATAATGTCTTTCATCTCTCGTGCCAATTTCAGGAGTTGATAAACCATTACCAAGCAACGAGTAAACACTTCTATTCGCGAGGCGGAAGGCTGCTCAGTAGTTATGTCAAGACGTGTCGAAAGGTCTCGTAGAACTTCATACATTCTAGAGATGAAATCCCCCTGTTCATTGTGACTAGAAAACACAAGATGGTTGCCCAGATAGTCGCTAACAAAGTCTAGAAGGTTCATTGCGCTTGGATTGTGGCGAGTATTACTTTCTGATAGATGCTCGACCATGTAATCGATACACAATCCAATCTCAGAGGAAACAAGTTCATTCCAGTCACCCCAAGACAATCTTGTCTCCCCCAAGGCAAAAGAGGCCACTTCTCCATCTGAGCGTGCACGAATCCGTAATCCTTTCAGCGCTTTGGCAAATCGGCCGCCTCCAATGAAACTGGTCTCGTGGAAATAAACTCCAGGATCCAGAGGGAGAACTTCAAAATGGATTGGATATTTGGTACCAAATTTGCCCAGACCCTGTAATCTGTCGCCTGAGCTTACAGCTATTTGAGGATCGAATATAGAAACTGTTTCTAGGACCAATGGATCATTCGGTTGCCGATACATTGGTGCATTTGCATCAATTCGTACTGGGAACGTTTTCTGGCGCCGAAACGATGTTCCCTGCCTGCCATGTTGGCTTGGCCTAGGCGCGCCTTCTACTCTGGTTGTCGGGCTAGAACGAGCATCTTGCAATAGAAATCTGTTTAGCTGGAGATTCGTATTAGGTTCGCGGCGCCGCTGAAGCACTTTGAAAACTGTATCGAGAGATCTTTTGGTTGCTTTGAAAGCAGACTCGTTATTCAAGGGGAATCTGTCCGCCTGCGGGCCCTCAAGTTGAGCAGGTCTTGTTAATTGTGATCTACGGGAAGATCTCTCCATCGGTATCCACGACTGCTCTGAGTTTATGTTACTGTTGGGGGTCATATTTAGCGAACTTTCTATTGGCGTGTGGTTCTCGACAAATCTGTCCATTGATGTCTGTTGGGGCTTCGAAATGTGAAGCTTCCTAGGTGCTTGAGTCGTGAAACCGCCCCTTGGTGAAGGTTTCTTGATGTCTATTCGTGGTTGCTGCGTTTGCTGATTAGCTACGATGTGAAGTGCTTGTCGACTTTTACCAGCCGCAGGTATCATGGAATGTAGTCGGTTCTTGGGTCGGATGCTACCAGCTCTCCACTTGCTTAGGATAGTCTGCACTTCTTGTGTGTCTTCACGATTATCTAATCTGATGAACTTCTTCGACGGACTCTGCCTACCCTCCTCTTTTCTGGATCGTGCCGTACGCGCGGCAACTCGGAGAAAACGAGGAAGGCTTTTCGAGCTAGGTTTGTCAAAGTCGTTGACATCCAAAATGCTCAAGCGTGTGGTGATCTTCCTTGCACGCTTGGAACCATGGTAGTTGACAGATCCGCGGACACCCAATTTCCTCTTTCGAATCTGGCAATCGTCAGCCTTCCTGACATCTGTGGTGTACCTCGTAAGGTTTGATTGCCGTGATCGTAGGGTAGGGTCTTTTCGCGAGTGGGTTCTGGATTTGGTGGAATTGGGTTTTGGATGCAAGTTACCGTTTCTTGCCCGACGAGTTCGGGTTGGCAACATTGCATCAATGTCGTCTTCCACATCTGCGAGTCCTGATCTTTGGCGTTCAAATACAGATTGAAGTTCAGCGTTGTGGTCATTTTCGCCCCCGTATCCACTTGAATGATATTTGTGCTCGCCGTCGGAACTATCAGAGAAAATAGGTAGCGCTAAGTTCACTGGAGTACGTCTATCGACTGTGGGGTCAGATATTCTAGCTATTGCCACACCACGTTGAGTTCTACTTCTAGGTGGTGTTGTGTCAACACTGTGTTGGCGTATGGTGGCAGGCGTTTCTGGTCTTTTCCCAGCCCGGTCCAGGCGCAAGTGCGAAGCAGGAAGTACACCTCGAAACTTCTTGCTGATTTTGCGAATTTGAACCATGTCGTCCGAAGAAGAGTTTTCCACCACTGAAGCTTCAAGTTCCGTATCAGAATCTACAAATATCGCCTGTGGAACACTTTTAACAGCACTAGTCGCTGGTGTTAATAGCTCAACGGACATTCGCCCTCGAGGGAGGGATTCTCCAAATGTAGAAGATTTCGGCGTGACTTCTTTAGAAGACAATGACACAGCACGAGACGTAAGCCTGTGGGAGTGCTTCGTCATAGCAGCTAAGAGAGGGCTGGTGGTCGGTGGTGAGACAGGTAAATTAAAGATACTTTGATCATGGTTATCTATGGGAGTCAACGTGACGTCCCTGAATGGTTGAGTTCGAATGGCTGAGAGTTGCGGCCGTCTGTGCTTAGAGGAGTACTGCTTTAACCTTCCCTTTGAAGTGTGTGAAGGTCTTCCAGGCCGTGGTGCGTCAAAGAGCTCCTGTATGTCAGGGAATTCATCGCCGTTGGAGGAAGAAGCATCGTCGCCAATCAAGTCATTTTGAGAAGGCTCTGTATGTAAAGCTTGGGGTGGGCAAGAAGGAATGTCCCAGTCAAAGTCCATGACTTGGCTTTCGTCGGACGGTGATTCGTTAGGCTGCGATTCTCGAAATGTAGTGATAGTCCCAACACTGGCGGCTTGGCTGTCTTCAGATTGCTCTAATCTCATTGGCTTCAACCCTCGTGCCTTCAATGTCTGTCGATATTTCTCTTGTTCAATGGCGTATGGGTGCAGCTGCAGCGCATTTCTTTGCCGCAGAGAGCGCACTCGGGTGAAACTCGTCGCAGCAACAACTGAACTACCTGTTCCAAAGGAGGGTGGACTTCGCTGCGATGTTTCTGTCTGCTGGAGCAACTCGAATGAAGGGGCTGGCATGTCCTGCATAAGCAGCGGAGACGAGGGCGATGGCAGCAGGCTCCTATTACTAGGCACAATCTGAACATAGCTAGTAGATATTTCCTCATTTGACGAGCAAGTATTCTCTCTGGCTGTATTCTGAGGATGAGTGTGATTCAAAGATTGCAGCATTGACCCCTGAGAGCATTCTTCAGGATTCAAAATCGGCTCCAGGAACTTGAAGATGCGCGGTGGAGATGGAGACGGTGTATGGTTATTTCTGCCACTTTCGATACGTGTCTCAATGGCCTCTGCAAATGGTGTAGCTATCCCTGATATACCGCTCTTACTGTTGATTGATTCTCCATTTCCTCCAATTCGTTCCTCTGATGTGCTCTCGTTCGCCTCGGATATAGAAATTACTGTTGTAGCGTGATTTTTCCCATATTCGTAGTCATTGTGTTCGTTATTCTCGTTTCGCTGTGGCTTATTTAAGGGTTCAAAATCTGAGGCATCTTCGTCCTCCGAATCCGGTACCACCCCTCTCTCCTTCCATGTTGCCATCTGTATCAGATAGCATAATCATGAAATACTTGCTGGAAACGCTGATAATGATAGCGCAAGAAGTCGTTGATGGGAGCGTCGACCATTAATTTGTGGAGGGGCATTTAGGGTACGCGACTGGGAACTGAAGAGACGCGACGTCGGCACACCCTTCGTTAACGCCGACTAAGATCTATAATTTTCAGCCAATGATGTCACCCAGATGTGGAGCTTAAACCTCATGTGCGAAAGTGATTTTCTCAACCTCGTAAGGTTAACAGACCCATTCGACTATTTGCCTCACCTTTCGAGGTTCAGATATCAAGAAGCTGCACACCAGCTTTACCGTATTTCGGGGAGAATGAGCCGTCGTGGCGTTTTCCCGTTGTTCATCGCCACAACTTTTGGTATCATAAATGGTAAGCAGGCCGCATGTCCTAAACCTCGCAATAGAAACGTTATTCTGACACAAGACCAGGTGTTTGGGTGTTTGGACCAGCTTTGAAAGAGCAGAGGGAAGCTAAAGACGCTCTTAGGTATGTTTTAACCACTCTCTTGCCGAAATGTCATGCTTAGAAACTCCCTCAGTGAATCTAAGACCGAGGTCACTCTAAGCCGGCAGGAGGAGGCGATGAAAGTACTTGCGGCAGGGACTTCAGCAAGTCGAAGTGCAGCGACAGCCACTGTACTGAAGCCTGAAGCGGCATCGGCCCCTTGGTGGTCTTTATGGACTAACAATCAGGAAATGAGGGAAAGCTCGTCTAAAGATAGACAAACTGTGTCACAAGGGGAAAGCAAAGATGAAAAGAGGTAGCCTATGCCAAACGGACAATAGCCGTGAAATTGAACAAGGCATTCATATGTTCGAGGAGCTTGACAGCAGAGCAGGTAAGTTCACACATCTGCCTGGCTTCACCATATGGGGTCACCGAGGCTGACGGAAATGCATTTTCAAGGTCTCAAATACATCATGAGTCTCAGTTACGGTGCGCTGCCAGGGACTCGATGCGCAAAGTAACCCCTGAATTTTATCACCCGGATGTATATCCTCGCTCACTCAAGCTAGTCATATGGTAAGATATTGTGTTAGTACTCCATGTAATCTAGTCAATATAAATCGATCGATCAGAGTAGATCAGTCGCATGTTGTCACCGTACCCAACCGCCTTCACCATGCTACCGAGTTCCTATATTCTTCGAGTAGTTTTATAGAGAAGCCGCCAAATTCTCCTCTCTAGATAGAGAATCTAGCTTAGAATCCTACATTTACTGCACCATCGAGGGATGTAAGCAGACTTGCTATTTGTGCTTTATCTTGGTCCAAAGATCGGACTGGAAATCTTGTTCATGGTCTCTCCGTTTGTAAAGAATAATTGATTTTGCTCCAATTTGTCTACGCTTATTTTGTTGTGTTTTGACAACTGATTCTCCGTTACTTAGGTTATCTCCAATTCAATTCCTCATGTTATGATCACACTTCAAAAAATATTAAGTGAGCCAAAAGTCTCAACTGAAAAGTCTCAATTACTGAATATGCTGCTAGTCTTCTACGAATCCCTAGCAATGAATTTCAAACTATAAGTGGGTCTCCAAAGCGCATTTCGAAACGAAATTCAGTCATTAAGTGCATAAACCAGGAGGGTTTCCCCCAACATACTTCTTGTATTATTACAGGTTGAAAGGTAGATGTTTGCTCTTTTTAATTACAGTCATGTATTCGTGTATGTGGTCTGAGATTTTTATTTCCCTTCACACGCATCATATCTCACATCGTTGAAATGACGAGGTACCTTATGTCGTAGTCTCTGCGGGATTTGGGCAATGGTCTTAGATGTACTTCGACATCAAGTAGAAGATAATCATGGCATCAGATTAAATGTCAGACGACCAAAGTGGATTTTCTGACTTCTCTCAGGTGGCGGATCTGTATTCGAGTGCTTATATTAACGGGTTGTGTTAGTGAAGATTGCCGTGCGTTATCCCACCAATAGAGTCCGTCTGTTCTAGTGCTTGGACAGAAGGTATTGTAGCCCGGTCACGTGCTCATGCCCTACCTCTACCCGTCCAATCCATGGCTTCAGGTTTATTAGTTGACATTATTCTCCGCTAGTAATCATATAAGAGTTTAACATGCGGATCGTAGACTCTTACAGAGCTTCTCCATAATTATACCCAGACTGTGGGTTCTTTTTGATTCCCGAGGCCTCCTCTCTTGAAGTTGAAGACAATATCATGCAATGTCAAGGATGTTTCTCATCCTGCAGCATCCCAATTGAGCCATCTCCCCGCTCTTCATCCGATCCCTTGCGCAATAGTTGTGTGCCTTCACGAGCATCAAATCGCCATGGTTCCAGCCTCTTTGCGCCGTGCAGGAAACAACAGCCAGATTTCACTTCAATTGGAGGCCACATCCGCCAATAAAGAGCACTCTATCTGGTGGCGTTTGCACCTCCTTACAAAGGAATTCTCGCACAGCCCGAGGGTGGATAAGTAAGCTGAGAAGAGGAAAGGCAGTGCCACACGTTCTCTCTTTTTGCTCGGTGCTTTCTAAAAACTTGGGTCATTTGTCCTGATCTGCATGCATTCTGCATCAGCCGCAAGGAAGGCAAGCCAGTGGTATTTACGTTTCCAATTCCATTTCTTCTGATTCTCTGTCGCGATCTTCTCGGTCATTCTTGCATACATATATAGTATCTGTTCACCTCTACATATTCGATTCTATCGCCCTGTTCGCCCTCACTTCGACGAGAATCTCTGTCGAAAGACAGATGCTGCGATACGTTCTTGTTATTTTCGGCATCTCCGGATGATACAGTGCGAAGCAAGTCGCTGAGATGCGCTCAACATTTCCATTGTTAGTTTTGGTTGGAGTGGTCTACGCGCAATTTGGAGAGATGCTCAGTCCACGTTATTATGCTGGCAACGCTGTTGGGATACTGATGGGCAGAAATGATGTTTGCCCTCTTGTGAACTCGCATACTTGTAAGCTACAGATGACCTTCATTCCTCTGAGTGTGCTCTTTGTTCCACGGCATACTATCTACCAAATGCCTGCGAAAGTAGCTGTATTCAGGGTTTCGGGTGTCGATCAAGGGCAAGGTTGCGCCTGTCGCGCGCAACAACCACCAGCTCATGAACTGCGATGCAACTACGATTTATTTCACAATCTTTTGAGAAAGCCAACTAATGATGTCCCAGGTCTTGAGGTCAACTCGACATCCTGCTGCTTGAACTCGCAAAACTGCATCATTGATGGCTCGGGTACATTCAACGTTCAATGTTGCGCATTAGGAGTAAATTACATCTTTTTCTACATTTAGACTCGTACTGAAAAGTCCTAGAGTAACTGCAATAACCCATGTCCGACAAGTGCATACGTTTGCCCAACTACGATCACAGTAGGATCAACCTCATCGGTCTCCCAAGCATGCTGCTCGCGGTCTTGTCCAGTAAGCTCGTATAAGTGTGCCAATTCCCTTGGTGGGAATTGTTGTGGATATGGTTCCAGTTGTCTAGCAGATGGCAAATGCATTTCAACCGCTGTGCCTACGACGAGTCAACCTGTCAGTGCAATCCCTAGTGGGTGTACCACCAATCAATTTGCCTGCCCAAGTTCACAAGGAGGAGGATGTTGCGACAATGGTCTTGCCTGCACGGTCCTTTCAAATACCAATTACTGCGCTTTTGCTACAGGAACGAATGTCCTTACTCGCACTGGCCCAGGTGGAATTTTGGCGACAATCACATCGCCATCCTCGTCAAGTAAAGGGCTTTCAGCTGGTGCGAAAGCCGGAATTGGAGTCGGGGTTTCTGTCGGTGCACTCATAGTGATAGCTTTGTTTTACTTCTTCTGCGTCATCCATCGTCGAAATGCAAGGGCGCAAAGCCAACAACTAGAAGAATCCCATCCTGCTACGTCCCAGGTTGGCGGGTCGGCAATTGCTGGATCAGAAGTACCAAATGGGTCGAAGGCTGGATCGAGAAGACCTCCAGCTGAGAGACAGATATCTCAACCTTCAGACTATTTTGGTCCAACGGCTAAACCAGGTCCCTACACCGATCGCTCTTCATATGCACTTAATGTCACTGCTACAAGTCCTGGTCAACAACATAGAGGAGTACCAGCTGTCCCACAAAGCCCCGGGGATATTGCCAGTCCTGTTGAGATTGATTCCAGAGGGCCATCGGATATTCATCCAATTCCGCTCATAGATCGACACACTACACAAGGGACACCGCAACATCGATTTGAAATGCCATGAGAAATTAGTTTATGCAGGTGATCTAAATACGCTTTCTATCGATTAGAATAGTACAAGATCGCATTTCCTAATCTCAATCACTCAAATGAAGACTTTCCTGGGCCAAAGCATTATACACCAACGCCCCATCCGCGGCCAATCGCAAACGCCAACCATGCCCACAAACAAAAGAAATTTTAGCATAGCGCGCCCTCAAATACTGTGCTCTCTCTCAGATCTGCGACTAGATCGTCCACGCTACTTAAAAATCTACCAAGAAGGGCTTGCTTCTCCTCCGTTGTTCTGATATCGCTCTGACTATCGGATCTCTTTCTCGCCGCCGAGTCGCTTTGGAATGCGCCTGCTAGCTTGCTGGGACTTCTCTGTAGCATGGCGGGCACAGAAACAGTGCCATTCGCGGACGGTATACTTGGTGTTTCCGGCATAAGGTAAAAGTATAGGAATTCGACAACCTTTAGCTTCACCTCCCGCGTCGTTTCTCGCGATTTGAAGATCGAGGTTATGGTCAAGAGGCCTTCGAGGTTTTCGAATGTGCGGGTGTTTTGTGGGGTGTCGATGAGAGCGCAAACGAGTGTGATTATTGTCGCGGACTGAATAGCCGGACAATTAACTGGCTCCAGAAGATCGAGTAGATGCTAGAGAGAGCGAATCAGCATTGTTTAATTTCTATGTATACCAGCTTGCAGAATTGGAACCTACATTCATGTATAGATCTCTTGAAAACAAGTTACGCGAAGGAGGGTGCAATAATAATGCGCCTTGAATCAAGTCCAAGGACTGGATGATCAAGAGGTCGTTCGCTCCATCATGGCTTTTTCCCAACAGTCTATCCAAGCAGTTTACCAGTCGCATCGCCACGTTCCACTCAAAGCCATCTTGTAACTTGAAGAACTCTCGAAAAGCTGGATCGCCAGTCAAATCACTCAGAGATTTCGGTGGCGGTGGTTCTTTTCCAGGATCAATTACCGAGCGTCGTTCAGCTACAGACGTAGAGGAAAGACAGATCTGCGCAAGAAGTCCTTCGACTTGACGGAGGCCCTTTCTGATCTTTCCTTGATCGTAGGATGATAGATTATCAAATGCCATAGATAATAAAGCCTCCATCTTTGCGATTGTTTATTTGGATTTTGGGAAGTGGCAGAGAGTTCAATATTCGATTGATCTTCTCCCTGATTTAGCGCCGGGGAAGAAAACACAAAAAGACGCCGAGAGAAATGTTAATACAGGAAAGTGAAGTGAAGGATTTGATACAATGGTGTTTTGCGACGGTATGTTCGCGCAAGGAGTAATAATATCCAAAAGTACCTCAGAAACCGTTGACTGGGTAACCTACGATACCGAGCTGGATATAGGCGGTGGAGATGGCAGAAATATTCTGGGACGCGCCATTTTGGGATTAGCTGCAGGAGGTGCATGAGGTTTTGAGGTCATCTTGAAGCTCGAACATTGTGAATAGCCAGTTGCTGGATCATACCTGAATGGGTGGTCAATAGCCGATCGTCTTCGTCTATAATTATCTGATGCGGAATAGGGTGCCTTTATTTACTTTCACAACCTACACCTAAAATCCTAGGCTCGCAAGAGTAAAAGCAGAAGCTAGAGGCTTTACAAAAATTTCAAGCCCTACAGACTGCCGTATCTCAAACCTTACATTAAATTACAAATGCTCGTTTCCGGTCAATTGCAATTCCCTTTGCAATTCCCGTGTCATAATCCAAATATTCGACATGTTACTATTGGGCGCAACGCAGGTCAGGCGATGCTAGTGATTGCCTTTGACATCGGGCCACGGCATGTGAAGAGGCAGCCTGAAGGCCAATGACGAAGTACGAAGCGAGTACGAAGTGACGTTGTGGTCAACGCAACCAACAAACCGCCAATGAACTTCAAGAAAGTATTGTCAACTCTCACGAGTCCAAGTAGACTTTTATTTTCCATGTCAAGATCGCATATTGAAGGACGCGAAGCTATGCTGTGAGCTCCCTTTTCTAGCTCACCAATAATCTTGCTAGTCAGCCTTGCGGCAGGTTCCCGAATCGGTCCATCTAGTCTGCCAGTATGCCCACCTAAACCAATTTCATACGAATGTCATGCATCGGCAACTTCAATACAATCCGAATCTTAACTTAATTACTGCCCGGTCTCCTGACGCGCTCAAATCTCGCGGTTTTCAACCACATAACCACGCCAACATTCATTTCAGGACACATACACAGGCCTCCGTACCACCATAGCCATCCAGGCTGGCTCTTCAATCCAACCCCATATCGTGGCAGGAGAGGCGTAGCCTCCGAACGAGAAGTCAGATGCTCCCGCACAATTCCTCTAGGGGAAGCACGTTAGCAACGGATCGCTTACAATCCCCAAATGCAATTCCACCACGAACTTCCTCCTCTGGTCACACTGGCATATTAGGGGTTTCACCAAAGCCTACCTTACGACCAGTACCCGAAGGTGACTGGATCAGCCAACGGAAACGAGCACATACGAATCCAAATAGCATAAATTCCTCTCTACAACCGGGCTTGCCGCAAAACGCTGCTAAATATCAAAAGGGAGACATGGCATTCTATGGAAAGAGTAGTTGGTCGGAGCCAAAGGAACAAATATTGTTGGGACCTTATGAATATTTATTCGCACAGCCAGGGAAGGACATCAGGTCACAGCTGATAGGAGCTTTCAATGAGTGGTTAGAGGTACCCGCGGAAAGTCTAGATGTCATCTCCAAGGTTGTCGCAATGCTCCATACAGCATCTCTGTTGGTGGATGATGTTGAAGATTCGTCGCTGCTACGGAGAGGTCTGCCAGTCGCACATAGCATATTTGGAACGGCACAAACGATAAATTCGGCGAATTATGTCTACTTCCTAGCACTACAAGAGCTGGGAAAGCTCGAGAATCCAAAAGCTGTCAATATCTACACTGAAGAGCTGTTGAATCTACACAGAGGGCAAGGGATGGATCTGTTCTGGAGAGACACATTGACTTGTCCAAGCGAGGATGACTATCTTGAAATGGTTGGGAATAAGACTGGTGGTCTGTTCAGACTGGCAATCAAATTGATGCAAGCTGAGAGCAAGAATCTTAAGTAAGAATCTCCAATGCATGTCTTGAAGTAGGTGGACCTAACTCTTTCAGGGACTGTGTGCCCCTGGTTAACCTCATGGGTATAATCTTTCAGATACGTGACGACTACCAAAATATATCCTCGCCGGAATATTCCTCCAACAAAGGCATGTGCGAAGATCTTACCGAAGGCAAATTCTCGTTCCCTATAATCCACAGCATTCGAGCTCGTCCAGATAACATGCAACTCCTCAATATCTTGAAACAGAAGACAGAAGATGAACAGGTGAAGAGATATGCTGTGTCGTATATGGAGAGCACGGGCAGTATGGAGTACTGCAGAAAGGTTCTTGAGACGTTAATGGAGCGCGCCAAGAGACTCGTGGATGGATTGGATGATACTGGGGAGCATAAAGGGAAGGGCGTGTTGAAAATTTTGGATAAGCTGACCATATGAAACGCTAACGGTCCTGTGGTCGAAGATGGATAGGGAATAGTGCTGTGAATTTCTGGCGCTTATTGTGCTTGGGGTTGAAATCGATTTGCAAATCTAGGACTATTTAATGTGTAACGAGATAAGAGAGTTCGGTTCTTGATCAACTCCTAATACGATATGCTTTAAGATGTATTCGTAGCTAGCCCATTTGCAAGTGCAGAAAATTTTGGCAATGAGGAGAACACCTTTCTCAAGGAATCGATGTGCCTTCTCTACTGTCTTTTCGAGATGCTGAAACTACTACCTACCCCGCTTGGCAAAATACGTGAACCATTTATGTCTATTTAGGGCTCACCTATATCGACAAGGCAATAACCACAAGATAGTCGACCATTGTCTCCTTTGAGACACCAAAGATTTGCTAGTGATTCATCACATAATGACCGGATCCATGCTTCTCTGAGAATGTTAGAGAGAGTCTAGTGAAATGTCCTTGCAAAGCTGAGAGACTTAACTCAATTATCACATTTTATACAAGAGAAAAAAGTAAAATATCTTATCCTCGGAGGAACATTATAGACAGGCGCGTAGGATTTATTCATGGGTATAGGTGTACGACGAGCTTTACTATGCGTTACTACAGAATACTCAAGCATAGGAAAATAAGTCCCCTCTATTCTCCACAATAAGAACCCCACTAAAGCCATTCCGAGCATTCGCCCCACATCAAAGCAAGATAGTTAATATTGAAAAATAATTCACAATTGCTATCCAATCATCGGCCAGATGGCGGAGTGGTTAACGCGACAGCCTAGAATCTATTCTGACAGCTGTTCCTTTCGAGGGCGTAGGTTCGAGTCCTACTCTGGTCGTCTCGAGTCATTTTTTATTTTCATGGTTTAGTGAAAACACCCAGCGCTTCTACGTGGTTGCTTGTTGAATCGCATATTTTCGTGCAGCCAACACATCCTTTTTGCCATGTCTCATCTATCTATTTATTATCTATTTATTATCTATTTATTATCTATCTAAGGTAATGGGGGTAGACTTCGTACTATAGGGTTGTGGTGGTTGTTAGGGTGGAAGCTAAGCTAAGAGAAGAGATTTTACTCTTTTTTGAAGCATATAACTACCTCATATATAAATCCACCTTTCCTTAAAGTTACCCCTGAACACAAACTTGCGCGATAAAAATTCCTTTCATAGATCGAAGGGCTAAGCCCAAGGTGCAACTTAAATTTGCTATTGGATTAGTGCCGTTTGCTCTTGTGTACCATGCCCAATTGCGGTGATTCGACGGTGAGGACAATGTGAAAGAACTGTGAGTATTGAGGGCGGAATTCCCATAGCGTGTTTTGTGGGTACAGCAGGACAGGACCTTCGGGGCAAGAACGCGGTATAGTATAGAATGGTTAGATGTTGACGCTAGAGTACCATTGTGGATAATACCTATGCCGAGAGACAATAATAGCCGTATATAATGCAACGAACTCTCCGTAATGAAAAGTTCCCGAAGTCATGCTTCGATGCAATATCCGTCCTGCATATTTTAGTTCCTTCCACCATGTATTCCAAATCCTTTTTTATAGCAATTTCAGTTCTTCTGGCCACTGCCATAGTCGAAGCATCTATCCTCAGATCAGGAACCCATGGCTTAGTCGCCGCCATCAAAAACACCAACATCAGAACCCTCTATCAAGATGCCGATACCTCAATCAAAGAGATAGGCCCTTATTGGCTGTCCGGAACAGGGTATGGCGGTCGATCTCTCATCGTAGCGGCAGGCATCGCAAGATTCGATACGACAATGACTTCCGTTATCCTGGCCAACAATGGACAATTCGCTGAGGCCTATCGTCGAAGCTTAAATTTATATTAGCCATCTTGCTAACGATGGAAACAATGGATACAACAAGTCTTCTACATTTGCACAGCCCTCAACAAGCAGCAAATTCTGGAACGGGGCTCACTTTAAATCTCTGGGGTTGGAGCAGGGTCACATTTTGAGAAGGATGTCATTGAGGGTGTATTCAGCAGTGTGAATTTTCTGATTTTCTTGTTCGAGTTAGTGTTCTGTGCCAACTATGTCGTCTGCGCACATATTGAAAGCGAAGCCATGCAAGGTGGATGTTAAACACAGTCTACGACTTGCCCTATCCGTCATCTAAACACATAAACAGACCATCTATCTTGTTTTCAGTTCCCCTATCTTGACAAAATATAGATGCTGGATCATCTATTGATATGAGGAGGGATACGGATATTTAGAGAATTTTGCATTTTAGGGGAGTGAGAATAGCCTTCACCCGCTTGGCGTCTCATTGTCTGTTATATTCATATTTGCGCTGGAGAAAGTCTACCTTTGGCTGAAGGGTAATTATAGAATTACATTTCAGACTAGGCTTTGTCTATTGTGGCATCTTATATTCAGATATGACGTTTAAGTTATGGCGCGTTCATAGAAAAGTTCCTAAAGCTACTTAGAAGGCACCAACAAATTATCATCGCCTTACAGAAAAGTAAACATTTCATAGAGAACAGGATAAAAGTCCTCGCCATAAAGCTCAAGACAATATATTGGTGTTTCAACTGCTTCTATTTGATTAAGAAAGACACGGTGTGTGCGGTCACGCCGCCTATGCTGGGGAGTTACATCACAAAACTTCGCTCATTGCCATTTCAAGCTAACATATTCTCAAAAAGGCCGCTGCTTGCCATATCATGATTCGGACTTCTAGGGGCAGCGAAGAGAACCGAGGGAAAGACCTCGCTGCCATGTTCAGGACGTGATAGGCCTAAACCACAATTATTTTGCCCGATTATGTATGGATAGAAAAGTATAGTCCACTCTTGGTCCTGACCACACCGCAGAAAGCGTTCGAGCTTCGAAATCTAGAGTACATTGTGTAATTTCAGAACAGTAAAGCTATGTAGGAGCCCAGGTTCAAAACCTGCGTACACCTTTCTTTTACTGTCCAAGATATTGCAAGACAATACACTAGGTTATCCTTAGATTTGCAGGATAATAAAATCAAATGTCCTAAATAGAATAGGAAAATCATTTCTATTCCCTTTTCCCAAATAAAACAACAGAACACAGTCGTCGAGGTTGGGCTAGAATTTAGGCGCACGCCCCTGTGTTGTGGGAGTTGTAGATATCGATACTCTGCACAACAACGCATGACACGTAATACACATATAGATACCTAAGGCTAAAATCAAACTGAAACACCAACTCTAACAGCTCGCTTAGTAATATTGCATATAAGAAATCATCATTTAAAATGACGTTAATCAACATAGAATCTATACCTATGCCCGATCATCAGTAGGACTAGTAACAACTCCACCGCTGCCAGCAGCACCCTCCGATTGAGCAGCATTGCTCATTGAGGCTTCATTTGTCTTTTTAATATTCCGGGCTCCACGGTCAAGCATTAAGTTGTCTGCGGTAACTAGGTCCTCTCCCACGGGTGGTTCCCACTTGCTGCTGTTCAGCGCCGAAACATGCATCAAGTACATAGTATCAATCTCCTCTAGTGATTTATTGTTTGACTCGAGAAGGAATAAGTAGATTGTGACAGCCGCCGAAAGATTACACCCAGCGAAGACATATCCGTAGGCAAAGTTGATCTGATCGGTGATGAGACGTGTGAAGAAAGCAAGATAGAAGTTGAACAGCCTGAAATGATTATTTGTATTAATTCAAGATACCAAGGATCAGGAAGCTCACCAATTGGATGCCGCGCAGAATGAAATAGCTGTAGATCTGTAGCGTGTTGGATACATCTCAGCTACAACAGCCCAAGCCATGGGACCCCATGTCGAGGCGAAGGAAGCGAAGAATAGACACGCGAAGACGATCATAACATAACCGATAGTCTGATTAGTCAATTCGTTGCCGTTAGCATCGAACTCGCCGGTATAAAGCTCAAATTGACCCAAGCTGGCGAAGACCATGAAGCACATGAACCTTTGAACACAGTTAGCGATGATACACATAATAGTAGATGTAAGTAATACTTACTGCCAAAGAGCCCCTATGGTTAGACATTTGCGTCGCCCGAATTTCTCGACCTGGACTACGTCAGTACACACTAACAAGATGAATCAAGTGGTGCTAGACTTACCATGTATAACCCTGGGAACGTAGCCCCTGTGTTTACAGCAGCGAGGATAATTTGTGTAATGAACGGGTTCGAAAGGCCAACGGATCCAAATATAGTAACACCGTAATACAGAAAGTAATTGGCCCCTGTCAACTGTTGAAACATCTGGATAGCAACACCAAGCAACAATCGATACAACATGCGAGGCCCTGTGAAGACCTCATACCAAGGATGATCGGTGGCCACTCGCTCGGCCTCATACTTCTCTCTCAACTCTTGCATCTGCTGTTGAATGACTCGATGGTTTTCGGAGACACCATAAAACCCTGCAATGGATTTTTGTGCCCTAGCAGTCCTTCCATTGTTGAAATCGTATCGAGGACTAACAAATTTCATATTAGATATTAGGCGACAAGCTGTATTGCATAACCTACCTTTCTGGGAACAACAACATTCCAGCACTAAGGATGAGAGGCCACAAGAAGCCAATTCCTAGAGGAATTCTCCAGGAGCCAGTGTTCTCAATGCCTTCGGTGGCAAAGTTGAATATGTTGGAAAGCAATATGCCAATGGTGATAAAGAGCTGGTAACAGCACACGATTGCTCCACGGACATGAGTTGGAGCTGACTCCCCCTGATACATAGGCACCAAAACAGATAACCCACCAATTCCCAATCCAGATATTATACGACCTACCATCATGGTGTACCACTGAGGATACTCAGCAGCCATTTGCACGATATTCCCAACGATGAAGATGCCGCACCAGAAAAGAACACTCATCTTCCTTCCTAATTTACCATTGGCGATAGGAGCCGATGTCAGAGCACCGACAAGCGTGCCGATGGAGAGCATTCCAACAATGAGTCCCGATCGTCTCCAGGTAAATGCATATTCGTCGCCAGGTGGTCCGTTTCTCTCATCGGCAAACTGGTAAAGAAAGTTGTCCATTTCCTGGAAGCCCGAAATCTGTCCAGTGTCATAACCGAAGCAGATACCTTACTCAATGATCAGCTTGTAGATGTAGCAAGAAGTGCTAGTACTACACTTACCTCCCATACTGACCAATATGGTCATGAAGAAAGTGCGTAGAGTTAGGAACGGTACTTTCGAATCGTCACAACTACCCTTCTCAACAGAAACATTTCCATTTGCATAGACTTTGTATCTGTCTTCAACAGTAGTGCCCGAGTCAGAAAGACTGCTTGCCTGTCCTGTGAACCGCCTCATCCTGGAATATTATGCTTTCCCGCACGAGTATAGACCATACAATGCACCGGGCTGAGGGATTTGAGAGAGGCGAGCAATTTATGTAAGAATCTTAGCTCAACAACAAGTGATCGAAAGCATTATTTATATACTGCTATATCACCAAACTACTGTCAAGGCGGCTTACAATACCAAGGCATGGCATATGTCAGACTTTTCACAAAGCCCAAATACTTCTCCATTTTCTGCACAAAGGAACAATGAAATACGGAGACGGATCGGCCAAGTTTGGACCAGTATTGAACAAAGGCCCGATCTTTGCTGAAGGTTATACTTATGCCTTGGTTTTCTTTTCGGCTCTTTCATAACGTCATCTGAGCCCCAGGAGATTTGGGTGACGTCGAGCTTTGGATCTGTTGTTCAACATGCAAACGTGGATGCAAGCATATTGCCGTTGGTGACGAAGTCCAAGGAGCCTCAATAGCTTGGCCGAACTTGGCTGCTTCTCCCAAGTTTTGTAGGGTGCTTCTAGCTGATTTCTAGTCACTTCTAGTGTGATTTTTGGTGCTTAACTGGTGAGCCAGTCAATTGGGGCTCACGCAGGTGGATACCGAATGAAATAATCGGCTACTTCGTACCTGCTAGCTACTTGCCAAACACTGACATTTCGGCGGCCGCAAGTGGGATTGGCATATCTCGTAGGTACTAATCAAAATCACTTCTCATTAGAGTCTATGAGTAGATAGTAACCGACTGGAGCAACCTGAACCCCCAAAAGAAGACTTTGATAGCGGGAAAGAATTCGGACTGGGGTAATTACATTCCACTGGTGCATGGTTGGCAGCAATTCACACCAACTCCGTCACATTTGTGTAGACGAATAAGCATGGTGAGATCCCTATCCCCACTGTTCTTGCTAATACGAGTAGTGGTTAATGGTGCTGAAATTTACTCAACGCCACAACAAGGTTGTGAGTATGAGTAACAAAAGTGAGAACGAACTTATCATCTTGAAATTCTTCCAGAGAAGTTAATGTCGGCTTGAGTACTAAATAGTGCGAGAGCACTAAACAGGGCGGGCTGGAAGGAAGAATGAGATAAATTCAATTGTCACCCGAGAGTGAGTTTCGAGGGCGTAAAATCAAACGTTGCATTACAGGAGAAAATAGAAGTGCTAGTATCACGCAGATGTTACGCCCAAAATATGCAGAAGGCGGTGGGGTTAGTGTCGGTCGAACGAAGAACAGTCTGAGTAGTACTAGATGGGTGTTAGCAAGAATAATACTCACATAGTGTATCCATGTACATATGATGTTGACGGTTAGATGGGCACACTTCCACTCTTTGTCAGTAACAAGTTTTATTAAATACAGTGAGGAGGTTGCACCTTTTTCTGCCATTCCCAGACCATATACAGTTCAAGCCAACCTAACACCCGCTTGTTTTTGTTTCTTAAGTTGTTGTGCAGTCGCCCCACTCATTCCGCCCATCTGAGAGCCATCCAGAGAGCTTTGTGCCTCTCTTCGCTTCTCGTCTTCGATTTTCTTGAGCATCTTCTCGGTCTTTTGTTTACCACTACCCTTTCCATGGAATTGATGAGACAAATGTTTGAAGGCTTCCTTCTGGTTCATGCTTCGGCCGAAATCATCGATGTATTTGAGCTCAACATTTGGCTTGTATTCTTTGTTGAAATGCTCGGCAAGTTGACGAGATTCTTGCTGATCACGGAAGTTGTTCTGAGATCTGGCATAATCTTCCTTCTCTCGAGCTGACATACGATCCAAGCGACCAGTTGTTCGATCTCGCTCTCTTTGCATACGCGCCTTTCGCTCTGCATCTGCTTCGCGACGTTGCTTCTCAGCTAGAAACATTTGCTTAGCTCTGAATATAGCATTGAGATCTCCAGACTCCTCGGTCTTGAGAATGCCTCGATCCTTTAGCAGCTTCAATGTTGAGCCAAGACCACGGTCTAATGTAGCCTCTCTTCCCAGACCAGTCTCCGTCATGTCATCAACATCCAATTCTTCTCTAAGCAAACGTGCCTTCAAGTCTTCTTCATCCTCAATATTGGCGTAAGACTGGTCCATGTTGGCATCCTCGTCATCGTCGGAGCCCTGGCCCATCGAAGTGATACCCTCTATGGATCTGCTCATCGACTTTCTTTTTGGTTCCAGCGCAACTGGTTTCTGCAAGTTGGCCACAAATTCAGAGGTTTCATCGATGACTAATCCAGTGGGACTTTCATCTGCCTCAGCCGTAGAAGTAGCTGATGCTTCATCTCGAATCTGCTGAGCGAGGTCTTCGGGCCGTATCTTCTTGCGCTTCTTGAGAGCACTCCTTCTTTGGGCAGCTAGCGAAGCTTGTAGGTCATCATCGTCTACAAAGGATGCATCTTCGAACGTGCGCTTCTTCGGAGGCTCATTTGGCGTGTCTAGATCCATGCTTTCAGCATTGGCTGCCTGGTTACCTGTTACTTGATCTGTAGGAAATGTGTCATCATCATCGACTGCTTTTTGTCGTGTGGACTTAGCCTTCTTTTTCTTTGGCTTTTTCAACTTGATTTCCGAGATGTCGAGGTAATCGGACTTAGGCTCGTTTACTACATCGCAGGTTAGCCAATGTAGGTTAGAGATAGGAGAATGCCAAAAAGTAACAAACTTACTTAACATGTCTAGGCTAAAGGCTTTGGGCTTGGTATTTTGGGTCTGACCAAGCTCCATGAAGTTCTCTTTCGTGCTTCCCTGGCCATCGAGCGTAAACCTCTTGCCTTTCTTGCCATCGATTTCTTCATCGTAATGTGCAAGTATGGTTCTCTGTCCCGACTCGTCTTCGACATCGTGGGGATTGTACACTGGTTTCTTCTTCTTCAACTCCAGTTTCTCGTTCAGCTTCTCTCGCTCACGAAGGTCTAAGTTTTCTAGCTCGTCGCCTTCTTCCTCATTTTCGTCGATCGTTGTGTCTTTCAACGTCAAGACCTGCTCCTCGCCTTCTTCGAAAGTATCTAGCTCGTGGCCAACCTTGACACCGGCGAGGTCCTTAGCAGTATACTCGGCCGCTGCTTCGGTATCAGCAAGCTCCTGTTCCCGTTTACGAGCTTTCTCTATCTCTTTTTGGCGTTTCTTTTGCTTCGAGAGCCATCCTTTTGCATCCAGGCCACAGTCGTCGTCTGCAAGACCTTTGCCCTCCAGTTTTGAGAATCGCTTGGCCGCATCTCGAGCTTTCTTAACTGCGTCCACCTTTGCATCGCGCTTCTTCTTTGCCTCCTCTGTCTCCTGTAGCTTTCGATAATTGTCGTAGCTTTCAGCTTGGCGACTCTCCAGAGTGCTCCCTGCTTCTTCGCCAGGCGCAGAGTTCGATTCTTTGAAGACAGGACCAGTAGCTCCAGGTACTGGCAGCGGCTTCATCCCGAGGGAAACTCGAAGGCGGTTCGTCTCTTCGATAGAGATGGCGTCCGCCATGATGGGCGTTTCAGATTTCAATTGGCAGAATGTATAGGGTAAGGCTGTGGATGGATATGTTCCTTGCGATATGTCGCTGCCTTGGATTTACAGAAGGTAAGTATAAAGCGATATACCGAGCTAAATTGGTTACATCAATTGGCAGGAGGTACGATGTCTTAAGGATTTGTTCCTCGTGAGGGGGGGGGGGGGGGGG